>KZ106766.1:11910-197041 GCA_000504385.2 Exutisphaerella laricina CBS 326.52
GCTGCGGCATCGTCTAGCACAACCACGACGACAACATCTGCTCTTGGTACGACCACGCTGTCTACCACTGCTGCAGCATCGTCTAGCACAATCATGATAACATCAACGACGACCACGACAACTCCAAGCAGTCCGAATCCAAGCGGACCAGCATACCCAGCTTTAGCATGTCCGAATGGAGTCGATGGTTCGACCGGCACGTATCGCGACGCGTTCGGAAACTCCTGGACCTATTTCTGTGGACAACACAGCGAATATGGAGCTGTGCTCACTATTACCTACAGCCAACCATCCTTCGAGAGTTGTTTGCAGTCTTGTGACCTGAACTCTGCCTGCATTGCAGTCGCGTTGGCAGGCAACGTGTGTTACCTCAAGGGAGACATTGCGCCACAGCCAGGATCCAGTAACAACTACATCGCCTACAGGGCAGCTGGTGCGGCCAGCACTGTCACCGTGGCTGGTCTAAGCACAACATCATCTTCTACTGCCACTACCACAACCATGATCACTGCAACCACCAGTACGACCACCAGCGCTGCGGTATCATCCAGCCTAAGTACAACTCAAAGTTCAACAGCTACTTCTACAACAACATTAACAGGTACGTCTAGCACCGGCGTTACATCGTCGAGCATTGCTTTGCCGACCACTGCTGCTGTCGATGCTTCCCCATTCACCTCCACTACTTTATCGAGCTCCACGCCCCCGGTCATTGTGCCGAGCTCTTCTGGGACAAGTTCTTCCTCGCTTGCTGCAAGCACTCCAGTCTCCACGACAACATTGATCATCATCGCTACATCGGCTGTCTCCACGGCTTCGTCAAGCTCATCCACAACGAGTTCTTCGACGACGTCAAGCAACTCTTCGGTTGGAACCGCTACATCGGCTGTCTCCACGGATTCGTCAAGCTTGTCCACAACGAGTCCTGCAACGACAAGCAGCTCTTCGTCTGTATTGCCTAGCTCAGGCACGACTACAACGTTCACCAGCAGCCCTCTAGTACTTACCTCTACGGACCTGGCTACTTCTTCGACAATGCCTGCTGTGACAAGCTCCACGACAACACGTCTTCCCACAACAAGCTCGATACCAGGAAACTCATCTGGCTCAAGCGCATCTGTGTCCGTCTCGTTGACAACTCCCGTTGTACAAAGTTCTCCTGCCAGCACTTCTTCAATGGTCAGCTTCAGCTCTAGCGGCACAACGACCACGTTGACGGGCTCTTCCGGTCGCAGCATCGAGACAATCTCCAGTAGCGCAATACCTGTGAGCTCCTCGATATCACTAAGCGTGTCGAGCTTTGTGGCTGCTGTGTCCACCACCTTGACTACATCGCCACAATTTTCTTCAACAAGCTCTTGGGCCACCTCGCAAGTGATATCATCTGCAAGTCAGGTGCTCACAGCGATTCCGCCAAGTCATACAGATTCTCCCGGCTTTACGACGAGCAATTCAAGCGCCTCGCAGATGCCGAGCTCTTCGACGACGTTGCAGCCGTTGTCTGGAATATCATCGACTGGACCGCCAAGCATAGGCGCTCTTTCTACAACGTCCTCCTCTGGCCAGACCTTGATCTCTTGGACCACGATAGCAGCAACAAGCAGTAGCAGTCCGGCATCCTCGTCTAGCAGCTCCCCCATCCTTCCAATCACTTCTACACTCGCCAATAGCTTCACTTCGACGTTTTCGACATCACTGACAAGTTCTATAGGTATGTCTAATGCGCAGTCTACAGCAACAGCTGTTTCAAACCCCTCTTATCCCCCTGCCACGTGTCTTACCGGAACCCCCACTCCGCCCGGATTTCCGAATAGTGCTGGCCTGGCCAATTGTCCCGCTGGGGGCGTCTACAATGTTACCAGCGCGTGCGGCAGCTCCTACACTATCAACTGTGGCTATGAATTCTCCGGATCGGACATTGCCAATGCTCCAAGCGCTGGAAGCGTCACTCAATGCATACAATCGTGTGATTCCAACTCCGCATGTCAAGGTGCTAGCTACCAGACAGGAACTTGTTACTGGAAGACAGCCAAGACAGGCACGGGCGTTGGAACTGCAAACACAAACCTCGTTGGCATCGTCCGTAACAGTGTGCCGGCGAACCCCAACTTGTACCCGGCTCCTTCTGGCTACGCAACTCCTGCACAGGCCGGCACTGGCAACACCTCCACTGGCTGTGGCATGCCGCTGTGGTCTGACCTTACCCCGGGTGGCTCGAGTGTCGCGTACACGAGACAGAGTCCAGACGGCTATACTCGTGCCTACCGCGTCTACATCCCATTATTCTACGACATCAACAAGGCGTCCCCTTTGATATTCGGGTTTCCCGGGGCGGGTTCCACTGCAGCTGAGATCGAAACCCAGCTTCGTTTCTCAAATGCTCAGATCAATCCGTATGGCATAGTTGTCTACACTACGGGTGTCAACAATGGCTTCGTGTCGAACCCGGCTTATGGTGCCACCGCACCCGGTGCTTCCACTTACGCCAATGTCGATGACATTGGCTGGATGAACGACTTCATCACCTACCTCAGTGGACAGTTCTGCGTTGATTCTGGCCGAATATTTGTGGCCGGCCATAGCAATGGGGGTGGGCTTACCAATGTCCTCGCCTGCGATCCCGGTCTGAGCTCCAGAATTGCTGGGTTTGCTGCAAGCTCTGGCGCATTCTACACAAATTACTCCACCAGTGGCGGTGCCGGCACATACCCAGCGCCCGATGTCGTCGATACAGGTACGACGGTACAAAGAACTTGCTTGCCTAGCCGCATGAACTTGCCTTATATGGAGACTCACGGCACAGCGGACACGCAAATCCGATACTATGGTGACACAACCCACAACGGCAGAGTCATCGCTACCATTCCGCGCTGGACGCAGAATTGGGCCGCCCGGCAAGGCTATAGTACGACCAATGTGACCACAACACTCTCCAACGGCGTTTTGAAATACGAGTTCGGCGGTTTAGGATCTCAAGGCATAATCACGCAGTACACTGTTCCAAACATGGGACACTGCTACGCCGGTGTTAGCAGCTGTGCCTCCAATGGTTTTGATCAGTCACCACTTATCATGCTATTCTTCTACAGGTGGACCAATTACGGGACTTCCTCGAGCAACAGCACAAGCTCAACATTGAGCTCAACTTCACTGGCCAGTACGAGCTCGACATCGAGCTCAATTGTACTGGACAGCACGAGCTCAACCTTATCAACCGCAAGTACATTACTAACATCATCTGACACAGGAACAAGCAGCATGGCAACTTCCACGACGATATCATCATCATCAGTGCTTTCATCATCGGCAGTATCAAGCTCGAGCACGACCCCTTCAAGTGCTACAGTCTTAAGCAGTCTGTCGAGTGCGTCTTCTTCCAGCCCGAGTACGACTACAAGCAGCATAGCAATTTCCGCGACGACATCATCGTTAGTGCTGCCGTCATCGTCAGTGTCGAGCTCGAGCGCGGTAGCTTCAAGTGCCGCAGTCTCAAGCACTCTTTCGAGTGCGTCTTCATCTAGCCTGGGCACAACTACAAGCAGCATAGCAATATTCACGACGACATCATCTTCAGTGCTTCGATCTTCGTCAGTGTCAAGCTCGAGCACGACCTCCTTAAGTGTCGCAGTCTCAAGCACTCTATCGAGTGTGTCTTCATCTAGCTTGAGCACAACTACAAGCAGCTCAGCAGCTGCTTCGGCTACAACTGGCGTCACGACTACTACTACTAGCCAAAATTCGCTGAGCACATCGACCTTCGGATCGAGCTCGACCATGACTTCATCTTCCGCATCTGCTGGTGACGTGTCTACCCCGTTGAGCTCTAGCACGTCTTCGGCGGCTGGATCAAGTACGACAGCACTGCCGCAGGTTCCGACAACCACGTCCCCGTCAAGCACATCATTCACCTGGACCTACCCCGCGACAACGGTCATCTTCTCGATCACGAGGACATCTGCCACTACTTCGGACACGCAAGCAGCCACAAGCTATCCCCCTCCACCGGCTTGTGCTGCACCTACAGATCTTTGCGCTACTTCTGAGCCAGTATACGGAACTGACACATGCTCGTCGAACACCGGACAATCGTACGCAGTGAACTGTGGTGTAGCGTATGTCGGTACCATCGTTGATCCTGAAGTGGCCAATCTGGTCTACCCGGATGAGTCCGATTACCTACGCAAGCGCAACATCCCGGCCATCAGCTTCGAATACTGCCAGGCTGTCTGCGATTTGAACTCCAATGCAACTGATGCCCACCCTGCCTGCGTTGCCATCAACTACATTCCAAATCCCGACTACCCGGCCAACTCTTCCGCGAGAGGTGATTGCACTCTTTTGAGTGAAGTCACGGGTTATACTTATGTGCAAGGCGCAATCACTGCCGAGCAAGTGCCAAATCCAGATCCTGCCACATACGCGTCTTCCACATCATCGTCGCCCGTCTCGACCGCCACACCGACGGCAATCGCATACCCAGACACTATCTGTGGAGGTACTTTCAGCTCGGCGTTCTCTGGCTCAAGCGGCAGCTACATTGACTCATTGGGCAATGGATGGACATACTACTGTGGAGGTCATAGCGAATATGGTAAGTCAGCAGACTGCGCACCTCACTTTCATTTTTTTTTGATGACAATGTGTTGAACATACGCTAACCAATCCCAGGTGCCGTGTTGACAGAAATCGGGGACATTCAAACCTTTGACGCCTGTATGGCAGCTTGTGACCTGAATTCTGCATGTCAAGGATCAGTGACCTGGACTGGAACAGCCTGCTACGTGAAGGGCGACACGAATCTACAACCCGGCACTTCATCAAACTATGTCGCACTCAGGAACTCTGGAGATGTCAACACTTTCTCGATCACCAGGGCAAGCAGTACCACAACATCCTCTCTAATAACTTCTGCTCCATCGGCCTATACCACTTCTGCTAGCTATGGTGGATCCTCCTCGTCATCGTCATCATTATCATCATCATCATCATCATCAACATCTAGCTCAGCAGTGTTGTCCTCCACGAGCAGCTCGCGAAAAAGCTCAGTATCCAGTGCTAGCGTGGTCACGGACACTGTGGTGCCACTGCCATATCCTTCGTCTACTACAGCCGCCAGTAATTCGGCGAGCTTGTCTTCATTCTCATCGTCCCCTTCGACATCATCTTCATCGACAAGCGCATCGACAACACCATCGCCAAGCTCTTACTCTCCGCCAGCGGTGTCGACTTCGTGGAGCATGAGTGGAAGCAGCTCCGTTCCTGTGGAGGTAACCCAATCGGCAAGCGAATATGCACCTTCTTCGTCTTCGAGCAGCAGTCCGTCTTCTGCGGCTGTCACGACTTCGTGGAGTATGAGTGGCAACACCTCGATCCCTGTTGGAGTCACTCAAACGCCGGATCAGTACAGCTCTGCTCCTCCCGCCTACACCACGTCCTGGAGCATGAGTGGCAGCAGCTCAGTGCCTGTGATCATCACGCAATATTCGACCAGCAGCAGCACTCCCTCCTCCTCCTCACCAGCTGTCTCAACTTCCTGGTCGATGAGCGGCAGCAGCTCAGTCGCCGTGATCGTGACCCAGTCTCCACCATCTTACAGTTCTCCTCCAGCAGTCTCCACCTCCTGGTCGTTGAGCGGCAACTCTTCAATCCCAGTAGTGACTATCCTATCGCCAAGCAGCTACGGACCTCCTCCCGTCTCAACATCCTGGAGCATCAGCGACAACAACACCTCCATCCCAGTGGTAATCACCG
This sequence comes from Exutisphaerella laricina CBS 326.52, assembly GCA_000504385.2. Classification (NCBI taxonomy): domain Eukaryota; kingdom Fungi; phylum Ascomycota; class Dothideomycetes; order Mycosphaerellales; family Mycosphaerellaceae; genus Exutisphaerella; species Exutisphaerella laricina. The sequence goes on from KZ106766.1 coordinate 17,662, forward strand.
CCTCCCAAACAACCCCATCTACAATCTCTTCTTCTTCTTCTTCTTCTTCTACCACCATCGCAACCCCCGTCGTGTCCCTCTGCCCTGCCTACGACGGCCAGAATTTCACCAGCCCCATTGGCGGAACCTTTGAGGTCCAATGCGACACTGCGTACACCGGTACTCTCATCCTACCAGGCGCCTACATAAAACGCCAAGCTGCCACCTACGCCCCTCCCGTCAGCCAAGCGAGCTGCATGGCAGTCTGCCAAAGCGATAACCGCTGCGTCGCGATCAACGTCTCCCCAACGACGTGCGAGTACCTCAGCGACATCAACGGCGTTGGAGCCAGCTCTGGTGCGATTGCGCTGCTCAAGGTGGAGCCAGATGGGTCCATAGCGCCGATCGGTGGTGGCACTGCCTCTGCATCTGCTGGTGGTGTTGTCACAGTTACCGTTTCGGCTTGCTCCAACACGGGGGGACCTAGGACTACGACGGTGTTTACTACGGCTACGATTACGACTTGTGGCGCTGATCAGCAGTGTCCTCCTGCTTCTACTGCGATGCCGATAAAGAGAGTCATAGGCAGGGATTTGTAACGAATTGGGGAAACGAAAATGATAGAGTGAAAAAGGGGTCCCGGGGGGGGGGGGCGGGGTTTCATGAGGAAAGTAGGAAAGGGGAAATGTATGTTTATTGGTAGTGTTGGTTGTGGTTTGTGTAATTTTCCGAGGTGCACGCAAGTAGTAAGTAATTGACATTCCATCGTTTTGCAAGTGCAACATACTCATCGTCGTCTCCTATGGTTTGTAGCCAGATCCTCCTTGGCTTTGACGAGGATGTGTTGTCGCATTCATCAAGTCCACCCAGGCGGGTAATGTTTAGCAGCCAGGGCCAGACTTGCACTATTTCTTTATCACCCAAGTCGACCAAGTTCGACAGTCATTAGCTCAGTGGTGCCACGCATGATCTATGATTGTTCTTGATGCCGAGTCATATGGTGCTTTGCCTCTTGTTGGAGGTGAGATCTTGCGCTGTCGTCGCACTCATATATCGTGCTAGCCAATGCCTGCCGCTGCATGGTTATCTTTTCATCCTCTCCGCATTTGACTACGACATTCCACCAACGACCTTGCCTATCGTGTCCCTGCCGAATTCGCATAGTTCTGGTTGAAAGGTCCGAGATCAAAGTTAACATCCTCCATACCATCGAACCACGTAGCCGGATGTTGCCCCGATCCTGGTCCAGTGCCACCTTGCATGATGGCATTACCCGCTACAGGCATGTACGATGGATCAAAAATGAACGGATCCTGCTGCGGCTGAGCTTTGATGCCAGTATCGAACATTTCCCAGTCGATGCCGGCGGGCATATCTATTATATCGCCAATCATTGAAAAGTCAAGCATATTTTCCGGCAATGTCCCGTTCGAACTCGACTGCGAACCGTTGTTTGAGGGCGTATAGCTCGACGCCATGTCATTACCGTGCGCGAATGCAGCATTGCCACGTGTGTCGAGCGCTGTGGGGATGCCGTCCATGTTGCCCCATTGATGGAAAGAGACGACACCGCCGAAAGGTTGCTGCTGCGTCATGCCTCCGTAGAACGATTGACCTGTAGGTAACGATGCGCTGGACTCCATGCCGAGATCATTGCTCATGTCTCCAGCAGCCGGTGGTACTCCAAGTGCCTCTCCGCTGAGCTGCGCCAGAGCAGCAGCTTGCTGTGGGAACTTTGCCTTCACTTTCTGCAGCATAGCGGCCATTGCTCGACTTGCCTTCTCCGTCTCGTCAAACATGTGCTCACGTCGTGTGCGCTCACTGCCAGCTACGAATTGGTTCAAGTCACGCTTCCGGCCGCTGGCGTCGGACCAGATCTTCTGACTCTTCTCGAGGGCATGCATCATAGCTGCCCGTTGTGGACACATTATGCCACTTGGATTGACAATTGATGCATCGGCACCGATCTGCTGCGAAAGCTCCAGGCAGATGACCATTGCAGCTAGAAGGAAATCGTGTGTCGAGATTGAGCCCATATACCATTTCACACTCTCAAGCTGGCCACCCGGTTGACTGGCGCTGTAAATCGTGTGATGATGCGAGAGCACTCTTAGCGCAGCCGAAATACAGACTTTTCTGCTATAACCAATGCCCATGGTTTGCTCTTCTGGTGTCAATTGCAAGAATGGCTTCTCCATGTATCTTCTGTGCAGCACAATTTTCGTCTTCAGGTAGAGTAGATCGATGTTGAAGCGGCACATGAGCTGTTCAGCAGGATCTGTTACCAGCTCGCTGATATCTGGCATCTGCAAGGCCGGTGGTACCATTGCCTTACCTTCCTCGAGCTTATGATCTAGCTCCATGATCTCTTCGTGCCCAGGCTGTGTCGTAGCGTGGCTTATTTCGGCAGCATCGCCAAGGATTCGCACAAGCCTAAGCTTCGCACGAGTATAAGAAGAAGGCGTGAGCTCCTCGGCGCCTCGACTGGGTGGAAGTACTTTGGTGTTTACATTGATGTCGCGGTCAAGCAAGTTTCTTGGCGGCTGTGTATCGGACTGTAAAGTCTTGACCATTGAAGGCAGTCCAAGCTGGAAGGAGATGAGTACATCTATCATTGACACGATGGCCCACAACCGTCGTCGCATCTCGCCAGCGAAGACTGAGATCGACGGGTAGTTCGCAGGGTCGCGGTGGTAACCCATGCGTAGCGCCAGCCTAACGACCAATCCGATCATGAGCCACACATTGACAAAAGCATCGTTGCTTCGCAGCCCAGCAGCGTACAGTATGAGACATTCTAACGTGTACTGCTTCGGCTTGGTGAAATCGCCTAACACAGCTGCTGATGCAGACAATGTGTGGTACTTGTTCACATCCGCCAAGATTGCTTTTGCACGGGCCGATGTGGGATCTGTATCGCGGAGTCCAAAGGATGCAGCCAAGCTCAATATAGCGAATAAAAGGCCTAGCCACATGGTCGAAGTCTCTTTTGGATCACGCCAATACTGTCTGTACTCGTCCTGGAAGGTCGGGGCATGTATGATCGGCTTAAATGGATCTGGTGAGTTGAACCACAAGCTGAGCAATCGATCTGCCACTTTCTTCTCCGGCACTGATGCTATGAGCTGCTCCCTCGTGACCGGAGTCATATTGCCAAGCATGAAACCAAGTTCAGTGCTGACAGGTGGGATAACGCCCACGTTCACGTTCTGCAAATTGTTGAGTGGAACATTGCCGAATGAATTGCCGCACAGCACGTTCGGCCCTCTCTCTAGTCCATCAATAGCTTCACTGCTCTGAGGATCTCCTTCTTTCTCTTCTTCTTCTTCTTCTTCTTCCTCCTCCTCAGCAAGCTCGCGCTTCAGCTCAGATATACCGTCTAGGATTGCATGCCAGTGTGTGTCGCCAACATAGCTGACCTCGTTCTTGCTTATCTTCAGCTTGCCAAAAGGCTTCGATGCGGTGTCGATGTCCACATCATCGAACATTCCATCACCAGAAGAAACGGTCGTCGCATTGTTCTGAGAAGTCGAATCGTTGTCACTAGGAGGTGTTGGCTGTGAGAACGGGCCTATACTGCTGTCGCCTTGGGAGTGCGTCGTAGTAGCCTGAGCAGCACGCTTCTCTTGGCGGGGACTCGTTCCCACTGGCTGCTTCTGCTGATTCATCAAATCCACGACCAGGTTCTCCAGCAGCCTTATGCGACCCTTGACATTCTGTGCCGGCTTCTGCTTGGCGGGAGGTGGGACGTATAGACATGACGATGCTCGACTTCGCTTCATACATTGGTCACACGCAGGATCGTGCGATCGGTTGCACTTCAGTTTCCCTTGTCTGCATGGGTTACAGCTAAGTTGCGATCGAGCGCGTTTCTGCTTGAGATGTTCTCCATTGGCGAGCCTGTTGAGCGCCTGTTGCGTCTGCGCAGTGGTTTCGGTCGGTGATCTGTTTGAGTTATCTTCGGACGCGCCATTGGGTGCGCTGGTGTGCTCGGACGACGACATGGGGGTGGGGAGCAGGGCAGTGACAGTGTGGTTGAGCACAGAGCTGAAAGAGTGAAAGCCGCCTACTGTAAATGCAGCACTCGTAGGATCAACGCGATTCCCAAAGTAGAGGACGTCGGCGGTTGTACGATTAGACGCGGTTGGCTGCTGAAGGGTGTGCGGTGTGGCGCATACTGGACCGGTATTCTGTAGCGTCCAGCCCTCAGAGAGAGACCACTACGCAATGCTCGCGGTGCAACGTGATCCTTCATCTCGTGCGTGATGCTGGTGGCCGCGTTCCCACCAGACCGGACTGCTTACAAAGAATCTTGCAGGTGAAGCTGCAAGTGGTAGTGGTCGCTATGGGCGGAAACTTCGGCGGGACGCCTCCTGTGCTGGCAAACATGGCTGCGCAGATTCATACAGGGTCTTCGTTTGATGCCTATGCGGGCAGCATACGGGTTGTTGAGAGAATTGTCGTCGAGAATGGGAGGAAAAGCGCAAAACATCCTCTCTACATGCTTCTCAGGCCGCCCCACTAAAGCTTGTGTCACGTGTCTGCACACCAAGCTTCTTGCTTCGGTTCTTGCCTTGTGGATCGCTTATGTGATTGGCTAGGATCACCGGGGTCTGGAGGAACAGAAACCCCGAAAGCCCTCTGGCTCTGGTCTCATTTAGTTAATGGGTGTCAATAGACGCACATCACCACTCGCATCTCGTCTTCCTTCACCTTCTCCTTCTCGCCTGACGAAGCTATTACGCAAATAAGAGTAATGATGACCACTCTCTTCTCAGATGCAAGACCGTGAACTTGCTCGTTCGAGTCCACGACTTGCATAGTGCAATGCATGGCACTGAGCCTACGCATACCCTTGTAGGGCGGGCTTGAATGTCATCAAGCTCACATCGGAAGACAATATATATTTCGTTCTCTCTGCTTGCCTGTTTGGGAAACGACAGACACAGCTTCACGCCGGACACACGGCTTCAAGAAAGAAGCATTTTCACGATAAGCAGAAGCTTAACTGAGCTCAAAACCGACTCAACCTTATTACTGACCACCGACATTCGTAAACAAAAGCACAACACAGCTTCGACTACACCGGGCGAACACGCACGTCCACGACAACAATGTCTCTCGCACCACCCTTCACAGCAGAAACCGCCCACCAAAAGGTCAAGAAAGCCCAGGACCTCTGGAACGGCCAAACTCCAGAACAAATAGCAAAAGCCTACACAGAAGACACCATCTGGCGCAACCGCAACAGCTTTCTAAAGGGCACTTCCGACATAGTCGCCTTCCTCGCAGCCAAATGGCAAAAAGAACACAGCTACCGCTTGAGGAAAGAACTCTTTGCCTTCACAGAAAATAAGATAGCCGTGCAGGTAAGCAACTCTTGAAATCTACACCAAAAACAGCGAGAGCAATCCGCCATACACATGCATACAAGCACAAAAATGAAAGGATGACGGCATCTGAACGAGGTCGCCGACGACCTTGACCAGGGTCCGGGTATGCTAACACATCTAACTACCTCTTCCCAGTTCTGGTACGAATACCAAGACTCCCACGACAACATGAAGTGGAAGCGATGCTATGGCCTAGAAGACTGGACATTCGCCTCCGACGGCAGAATGCGCAAGCGGCACATGAGCGCTAACGATGTTGACATCACCGAGGAAGGGCGGTGGTTCAAGGATGGGATCGACGTGAATAGTGTGACCATCGGAGAGGAGCATTGGTAGGGTAGATAGCACATGAAGGACGATGATACACCCACTCGATGATGGTGCATCATTTTCGTGTTGCGTGGTCGGCATCCACCCCCCGCAACATGCATCTAGTCATACCTCGAAAACCGCTCCAACCCAAATGCGAGGCTCCCAAGACCCGTGGAATATATTGGCTAGCCTCGTATCATACCCACTTCCCCCCCGCCGTGCCATGACGCTGCGGCCCGCGCTGATGCTGCCATAATCGTAGCTTTCCATCGCTTCACTGTATCTGTACAACATTCATTATATTCGCCACCTGGCAGCATTGTTCGCTTCCCGTGCAGCCATTTGCGCTAGACTACCAGTCGAGTTGGCACTCGTCTGTCTTTGCGACGTCGCTATCCCGTTGGACGTATTCGTAAGTCGCTGGCCGTCTTTGGTCCTCTTCGCTCCTGCGACTGGTCCGATACTGGCCAAAGGCACACCGCTTTCTCGACGCTGGACTGGTATGCGTTTCGATGGCGAACCTTGCGTAGCTTGCGCAGGTGCAGCTATACCGTTCCGTACTGCTGTCTGCGGCGTTTCTGGCAGTGGTCGAGATCTATCCTTCGCCGGAGTCTGTTGTGCTTGTTGTGCGAAAGCATTACCTGTCGCGGTCGTCACCCCAGAAACTGTGTGCGTTCGCTTCACTGGACTTGGAATGCCTCCGTTAGTCGCAGGCGCAGCGGCTGTGGCACGCAGTCTTGCAGCTCGGCGTGCCTCCTCGGGTATTGCACCATTCCGTTGATGCTGGTGAAATGGCTGATTTGTGATGAATGGATGATTGACGGCATCGTGGGGCTTCAACCTTCGATCAGGATCCCAGCGCAGGCAACGTGCAACGAAGTCCAGAAAGGCTTCGTCCTCGGTTTTAAGAGCCTGTGACAATGTCTTGGAACTTGGCCTCCGCCTTCGGCCTTTGCTGCTGACCGTCACCCTGGGTTTGCCGATTGAGTCAAAGAACAGCTTCTTCCTGGTGCATCGTTCCACGAGATGTCGATCAGGTGGACCAAAAATCTCCATGATGCAGGCAAGTTGCTCCTGTTCGTTCTCTCCAGGAAAGATCGGATAGCCAGTCCAAAGTTCGGACAGTATGCAACCAAGTGACCACATGTCGATGCCGAGACCGTAGCTGCTGCCAAGGATGACTTCCGGACTACGGTAGAAACGTGATTGGATGTAAGTGTACACCTTTTCTGTGTCCTTGCAACTGCTGCCAAAGTCGATTACACGGATGTCGGCCTTTCGTGCTTCGCATAGTAGAATGTTCTCAGGCTTCAAGTCACAATGTATGATTTGCTTGTTCTGCAGGAGGATCAAACACGAGAGCATTTGTCTGGCGAATCGTCGGATAAGTGGCAAGGAGAAGCCGACAAAGTTGTGCGCCCGGATGAGCTCGTACAAATTGATGCCCAGGCAAGGCGTCACAATGCAGAGGTGTGATCGGAAGTAGAAGGACGAGGTGATGGAAAGTGTCGCATGCGTTTCATCAGGATCCTAAAATCGTGATTAGCTCGAGCGGGAGACTGTTCTGTCTTTGACTTACCCATTCGCGTAGCCGGCCCAGGATGCCAACCTCAACGAGAGCCTGCTGGTGGAAGCGTTTCTTGTTCCTGATAATCTTGACAGCTACCAGGCCACCGTCTTTGTGATCCACACATCGCACGACTTGACCGAAACTGCCCTTCCCGAGCACATCGACGACCTCGTATCGATAGGCAAGGTGGTCACCGAGTACGATGTTATAATCACCACGCTCATCGTCGTATCCGTAATTACCAGCTTTCGAGTCTTTGTCTCCCAGTTGTGGCGATTGCGTCAAACTGCCGATGATTTTCTTGGCATTCTTCGTACCGGTAAAAAACACGCCTTCAGTCTCGTAATCCATAATTTCGCCCCTCTCGAAGATGTTCAAGGCAGCTGTGCGGTCATGCAAAACGCGCTCTGGGCTCATTGGCGAGCGTGCTATCGCACGCTTCTTCAGCTCTTCACTTTCTTTGGCAGCGGTGTCGATGTCGCGTCTCTTCTGAGACAGTCGTTTCATCTCCTCGTCTGCAGCAAGATCGTCCTTGTCCTTGATGATGGCAGATATGGTGGGAGTGGCGGATGTGTGACGCGCCTTGACAGAGTTCGATGGTGCTTTGGTTGTCGGTCGCGTCGGATTGATGTTGCCGAAGCTGGTCGCGCGACTTGTCGTATTTACAGGCTGGGGCTGCTCGAGGTGCACACTCCTTGTTTTGGTGACGGGCATCGTGTGGTTGTGCTCTTCATGGCCATTAACGCTGGACAACGTCGTGATGGACGCAGCAGTAGACTTTCGCCTCACGGAGTCAAAGCTTGGCCTCGCGCTAGGTACCGGAATGCTGGGTATGTCTCCTGTCCATGTTGCGCTGGCGGGAAGTTTCGGCGGCGGCATGTTGCTTGCTCTCTTGTGCGATGTGGACTTCTCCATGTCTGAAGTAGATTCGCTCTTGGGACTGGACTTGTTATCAGGGTGAAGGTTAGATTTGCTGCTGCTTCGTCGCCAGCCAAGCGAAAGCTTCCTTCTCAAACCACTACCGGTGCTTTCTTTCTTCCCCTCAGGCGGTACGATCGGTTCCACTGGGCTATCAACAGATGAACTTTCCGCGGTTTTATACGACGAAAGAGTGTTAAGTGTGTTGTTTGTTCCACTGCGGCTCGGTCTTGGTCCATGCGGCTTCACGCTCTGCTGTTGGAAGCTTTCAAAGTTGCTCCAGGTCTGTTCGCTTCCGTCGAATTCTGCACTTGGTCGACCTCGTTGTCTGGTGAACTCGCCTGAGGCTTTGGGCAACGAGCCAGATGAGAAAGGCGTGATGGCGTTCCGCTGCTTCGCATTCTGTACGGGCACACCCATAAATTCGGCATCAGAAATGTCGTCCGAGTACATCGAGTAGTATTCGTTGTCGAGCTGCATGAGGTCACGCAACGCATAGTGCGAGGCCGAACTGCGTGGGGCTTTCTGCTTCGCTATCTCCTCATCTTGTCGACGGAAATAGGTGGCCTTGCTTGCTGTCATAGGCGTCGATGGAGTCTTGGCATTGCGCTTGGGCTCGGGAGTCTGCGAGATGGAAGCAACTCCCCTCTTTTCGAGCTCTTGGCCAGGCCGCGGAAATGAAGAAGTCCTGCTTGACTGGTTTTGGCTGAGCGGCATCAGGTTCAAGGGTGGTAGTCGCAAAGGTTGCAAATTACCGTTCTGTGGTCGTTGCGGTTTCGCCGAGGTCAAGTTCATGCTGCGTTCTATGTTATCGATAGTGTTCATCCGGTGATGCGGTCTTGGTCGATCTACAGAAAATCTGGTCTGGTTATCGCAGCGCTTGTCACCACTTGACTTTGGCAGCTTCTGTGATATTACAGTTTCGGAGTCCGGAATTGCTGAGGTGTCGACGTTTGAGAAGAACGGAGCATGTTCTGCATCTCTTGGACTTTCGTACGCCTTTGGAATTGCTGGGACTGGTGGCACTACCTCTTCGTTTTCACCATACTGTGCAGAACTCGAGTGTACGTTCCTTGGCTTCGGTGTATGCTGCCGTGAAGTAGAGCCGGAGGCCACCAGGGAAGAGAGGCTGGACTTCGAAGTCAGAGCAACTCCGCCGTACTGACCGTTCCTATTCTCTGGCGATGCCCGCGCTGAGCTTGGCGTGGTGTTGCTTGATCTCCGCGGTATCAGGCTTGGACTTGCTTGCGCAAGACGTGGCAATTCAGGCTTTACGTTCTGCTGCTCGTCTGGCCACCCCGTCGGCATCTTGGGTATGCTACTCGTGGATGGATTGCTTGGCAACGGTGGTGCCTGCATCATTGACAATCGCTTCAGCCTTCGCGCGTCCGTTGGGCTGATTGTGCGTGCACCAAGTCCAGAGGCTCTCCCTGATATGGTTGATTGTCGCTTATTCCCAGACGAGGAAGGAGTCTGTGCGCGGTTCTGGCCGCTCTTTGCGCTTGTCTTGCCAGTGGGAGTATTTGGCTCTTGTGGCTCGCGTGGTGGAGGCTGCAGACTCTTTACCTTGTTCGCTCGAGATTGTGTCGTCGCTTGAAGTGTAGACACGCGGGGCAACTCTGCTCCACCAGAAGTGGAAGGCTGCATGGTCGTGCGTCGCTGGGACTTGCTCAGGCTGCTCGTTCTGTTATCGCCACCGTTGCCTGGCACTGGCTGAACTGCCTTTCGTCCTTCCATCATGGAGGTGAGAACCCCAGGCCCAAGTGACTTTCGAGGGGCTCGTCCACCCGCGCCCGCCGGTGGTGGAGCAGGTTCAGATGGCGGCGGACCTTGCGGCGCTGTACTTTGCCGTCTGGTGCGCAAAGAGAGATTGTTGGCATGCAATGTGCTCCCATCTTGACCGCTAGGCTGTGGTGGGTGCTGCTTGCCTCCTCCTGTGACTACGCTGCTCAATCTCCTCCTCAGACTTTGGCTCCTGCTCATACTCGGCTCCGCTCTTGACTCGAGTTTGGGCACTGATGGCCTGCTGCCACTGAAGCTCGGTCGCCTGCGCATGTCGCTTGACGTCTTCCGCTCGCTAGGAGCTCCATTGACTTCACTCAACAGTGAACCAGTCCCATCATAATTAGCAATAGAGTTTTGAAGATCGTCGAAACTGACAGTTGGGATGAAGTCGAAATCGTTGGCTGCTTGGCCGGCAGGCTTGGTGGTTGACTGGAAATTGGCGGAGGAAGGATTGCCCACGCTCAAGTGAGGTGCATCCGCGGGCTTGCTCAAGTATGGCTCCGTCTGGCTTTGAGGCAAGAACGTTCGAGAGTTGTTCGTTGACTCAGTCATGGAAGGCGCGAGTGATCGTAGGCTTCCGCTGGGTACGCTATATATCTGTCAGCTTGACTTGTTCTCCATGACCTGCACTTGTCCTCCATGCTGCCATGGCGTACCGCTTGTGAGGACTTGGAAACTCCCTCGGACCGCTCGGTACTCTCGCATTCTCTCTCAGTGCTGCACTGCGCCGTCGAGTGTGGCTAAAAGTAGCACGCTGTTCTGGCTGGGGTCTAGACGCAGATGCAGGAATCGAGGGCTTTCGGAAAGTGTTGTCGGTGGAGGAATCGTTGTCAGCATGCGTGCGCTGGAAACGAATGAAGGACTCGGCTGCTTCGTCGTTAGTGACCCTGTTTCGCTTGTGCTGTCGCAGGTGAGGAGCAAGCATACATTCTGTGCCCGAATCGTCAGACAGACCATTGGCATTGCGGTCCAGATAGCCTGGCGCTCGTGCTCGGCCGGGCTGGAAGCGGGAGGCAATATCCATGGCGAGCTATCACTCTTACTGCAGGTGCGGATCTCGTCGTCAGGATCGTCTCGGTGTAGGGCTCGATCGGGTCTGCAGGTGTCGGGACAAGACGCGCGGATGGTGATTTGTTGGAGATGCGCGTGTCTGCCAAAGATCCTCCTACGACACAAAGCCTTGTACAGTTGCTCTGCGAGTTCGTCGTATATCAAATGCTGTCCCACTGCTGCTGGCCGGCCAGACTCTGGTGCATCATGCCCGTGTCCCTGGTCAATGCATTCTGAAGAGGATGTGTTGCTTGGGCGGTCACGAATTCGTGATCATCTGCAAGCATGTGTCGTGCGGCACCAGGGAGGTCAATATCGAATGCAGGCGTGAAGACGGAGGCGTCGTTTCCTGCAGTAATCGTCCTGCACCACCGCGATTGCCTGGGTGTTGTTGTGGTGGTGGTGTCGAGGGAGCGTGGGTGCACAGGTGTGGGCAGACACTACTGAGTCGCGACGATACTGTATGTCTGGCGGGACTGCACGTTCCCTTTCTACCTGACAAGCCAATCTGCCCGGGGGAGGTTTAGTGCGGGTGGACAGAACAGCTTGATCGACGAGCCCCTGCATGCAGGTCGACGAACACCACCACCACTCTACAAGGTTCCTGACAGAAGCGCTCGTTCCTGACAACGTCGTCGCCACAGAAAGAGGATCGCTTGCCGAGTCGTGGCTGCCCGACGAGTCAAGAGCCATGCGCATTCACATGTCCCGAACGGAGCAGCTCGACCCTCCACACACATGCATCCCCATCCAGGCACGTTATCAATAAGGTTACGGCAACGTGCACGCCGGACAGGCCCCCGCATTTAGTCGTGCGTCCATGAATATTTCATTGCGCTCGTGTCAACGCATCACCACCTGCACTGTACATCTGCGCCATCACACAAGAGGCCATCGCCAGGCACGTCTGTCACCTCTCGCACTGGCGCTTCACGCGACACAGCATGCCCCGCGACCCTCTTATCGGCCTCGTGGGCAAACCATCGTCCGGCAAAAGCACTACCTTGAATAGCTTGACAGACACGACAGCAAAGTATGCGCCAACCGCCATGGGAACAGTAGAGGACACTTTCTGATTCCAAGGGAAGAGTAGGCAACTTTCCTTTCACCACCATCGACCCAAATAGAGCTATTGGCTATCTTCACATACAATGCGCCTGCTCAAGAACATCTTTGCCTGGCAATCAGCCTTCCTCACCAGATCAACCTCCTCCACTGCAGCAGCGATGCAAGCCAAACTATGGCGCTTGCCAACAAGGAACGAGAAGTGTACCCATCGAGCTGCTGGATGTGGCGGGTCTTGTGCCTGGAGCGCATCAGGGGAAAGGGTTGGGCAACAAATTCTTGGACGACCTTCGGCACGCCGATGCACTTATCCATGTCGTCGATGTCAGTGGCACAACAGATGCGGAAGGCAAGGCCACGAGAGGCTATGATCCCCATCAGGATATTGCATGGCTGCGATCCGAGATTGTGAACTGGATTTTGGGCAACTTGATGCAGAAATGGGGCGGCATCAAACGACGGCATACGGCAGTGAAAGCAACGGCAGTGGAGACACTATCAGGGCAATTCTCTGGTTACGGCGCCAATCCGTCCGTCGTGGCGAGAACACTCGACAAAGCTGGACTCAAGATACCACTACAAGACTGGGATGACGAAACTGTCAAATTCGTCGTGGAAACTTTCGTTGACGAGAAATTCCCGACCGTACTCGCACTCAATAAAATCGATCACGCGGATGCCGACAAGAACGTGTCAAAAATCGCCAAAGCAGAGAAGCCAGAGCGAATAGTGCTCTGCAGCGCAATATCCGAAGTCTTCCTCCGGCGAATGGTCAAGCAGGGCTTCGTCAAGTACATTCCCGGATCCGAGTTCCTTGACACGCGGGATGATTTGATCGAGAACGGAGAGCAAGATGGCGGCGGGCTAAAGGAGATGGATGAGAAGCTCAAGACAAGAATTGAGAATTTGAAAGACATGGTTCTGTATAGGTTTGGAAGCACGGGTGTCAATCAAGTCCTCACGCGCGCTTCGGAACTGCTTGGGCTTGTGCCTGTCTTCCCTGTGCGAAACATTGGCACATTTGGTAGTGGCGAAGCTGGCACTTCCGGCGGCGATCGAGCGGTTGCGTTCCGCGATTGCGTACTGGTGAACAAAGGCAGCACTGTCGGAGACGTCTATCGTAAGGTCATGGGCGATGCACCTCTCGCTTACAGCGAGACCGTCGGTGGCGTAAGGGTGAGCGAGGATGACCTTGTGTCACCTGGTAAGAACGATGTGAGTACTGGTGGAGGAGCTTGCTGTTGGACTTCATACTAACAGATTCAGATATTATCGTTCAAGGTCGGTCGTGCATAGCTGCTGCCTATTATTCTGAAGACATGCCGCCATTGTGTCAATACATTTGACACGGCGGTATTGTCTTGATACGAAAATACTGAAGACAATTTCTAGCTTCGAAGCTGGACAAAGCATGACTGAGTCTTGTCTCCAAAAATGCGCGGACCCCTCGACGTACTCAGTCGCATAAGTAGGTATAAGCACTCTTTTCACAGCCTCGGCTTCAAATTCATAACCACCAACTTTCATTCGAAACACCTTACCCCTGAAGCAGGCTTCACAATACTTTCTTTGCAACGTCTTCACCAATCGAACAAATCTGTCACTTCCTCATCTTGCAATGCAATTTTACGATATCGACCAATGGCTGCAGGGCAACCGACAAACGATGGAACCAAGCGCAGAGCCAGCAGGACCTGGCATCCCATTCACCGAACAACGCATTCTCGTCAGTCCATCTCGAACGTACACACCCCTCGCTCCGTACCCACAGACGCCTTGGCCATCGCCAGGTGGGCCACCTCCATTACCTCCTATGCTGCATCCGTTCAGCTTCATTCCGCCGCCACTATCACCACCGCTGTATTCAATGCCACCAACTTCGATTCACCAACCTCTTCTTTCGATATCAGGCCCAAGCGTGGCATCTAGCCCAAATGCAATGAATCGTCCACTCTGCTGGCGCCGCGGCCAACATCTTGATTATCCTCGAGCGCGGTACGACGTTCCTTTGGCGAGTTTCAATCGCATCGACATAATTGATCGCCTTGCAACACCAGGTCACCATCTCCGCTCAATTGACACTGTCCTCGGCGAGATGGAATATGATGACATTCCTCCTGTTGGAGCAGCATCAGTACACCACACCGTCCTGAAAGGAATGGATCATGTCGGCTTCAGGAGCTCTTCCACAGCACCGCAATCATATCCAGCGGCTACGCAGGCTCTACGAAGCTCAACACCAATGCTAGATGCGGCTGAAGGAGAGCCTTCCATACACCCCAACAACAAATTTGTAGTCGAGAAAAGGGGGTTCCCTGTCGACCCTGACGCTAGACTTGCACTCTCGGATAGCGACAGCTTGTCATCCTCAATGAGCATCGCACCCCTAACACCACTCCCAACTCCAGGCCTTAGCAGGCGCAACGCTACAATGCAAAATTCACCATTCTTGCCATTTCCGTCGCCAGAAGCGCAATTTGACGCCTCCAACCCGGCAGACCACGCCACTGATGGACACAGGCCTCACTCCCTGACACCGTCCTACCCGCCAGGAGACCAGCAGCGAACTCTCGACCCAGCAGGAATTTCGACCAGACTTGCCCACCCCAGGATCCGCAACGTCCCCTGCACCCTCGAGGGCTGCGATCGCATGCTCACCTCCACCGCAAGCCTCGAGCAACACATGCGAGAGGCGCATCGCTGCGAGAAACCATATGCTTGCAACCTATGCGCGGGAGTCGCGTTCGCCAGACCGGCTAGTCTTAATCGACACTTGCGAGCTGTACATGCCATTGACCCCTTGTATGAATCGTCTGCCTCATCATCCTCATCCTCATCCGCATCCTCATCCTCATGCTCGTGGGATGATGAGCCCGGGACATCTCCAGCTCCACAATCGCAACAAGTGTCGCCTCTGACTCTGCAGCTTACTGAAAGAAGAGGATATCTTCAGGCTGCTTATGCGGATGGGAGTAGATCGCATCGGATTGTGTATGGAATGATGGATGATGATGATTACCGTATGGGCCAGAGTGAAGACGGCGTGTACTACAGAAGAGGAAGTCGCGGATATGATGACGATGATGAGGGGCAGCCGGAGGTGAGAATTTAGGGAGTGAGGAAGGATATTCTGACTGTGCCAGGCGTTCCATGGCTCTACGAGGAGGCTCGTACGAGGTAGAATGACCAGGGCATGAAAGAGGTCTGACAGATGGGCGGGGACACGCACGTAGGATACTTGCGCAGGTGTCGCTGACGACGTAAACATATGGGTGGACTTTGTGCTGCTTCTTACGTTTGTAAATAGTGCATGAAGCTCGATGGTGACTTGTACAAATGGGAGGTTCTTGTATGCGTTACAAGAAATCGCTTTCTCGATTCGAACGCAACGGTATGGGTGGCGACACAGCGACATCGTCTTCATCTATGCTGTCGTCTTTCGATACCAGGTTGAGCATGCTATGGGAGAGCTTGCCCCATGACTGTGAGATCTTATGACCTAATTTTCGAGGTGACGATAGTCCTGGTGATAGTCCCGAGTCTCGTTTCGTGGATCCAGTGCTTGTGGTTGTTAGCTCAGCGTCTTCATCGATCGAGTCAAGGTCGAACCCGAAAGGACGATGGACGCTAAACCCTGTCCTGCCAGCATAGAGCTTCGGCAGCCTAGCTTCGGGGGCAGACGATCCTGATGTTGGCGGTATTCGCAAGTTGAGCGCCAGTGTAGCGAAGTTTTTCTTCATCCACGTCTTGGCTGTGAGTCTGAACTCTAACAAGACGCCGCTTCTCTGCAGGTAGTACGATACGGCATCGTCGATGTCGAGATTGCATGCATATTTCCTGAAGCCAGAAATGCAGTCGCGAGAGAACTCAGACAGCATCGAGCCAGCAGTACCAAGACGAGGGAAGTTCTCCTTCTCGAACTGGAAAACCATAAGCTGGAGATGTATGGAGTTGGGGAGCGCATCGGACGACGGTCGAGATATCCAAAGTCCAAGGTGGCCTTCTATCCAACTGGCACTGAATGCGATTAGAAGGTTCCTGTCGTTCAGGATACACACGTTGTCGTTTGTGACCCATGATTCCTGTGGTATGGCGGCAGCCCTCTTCAACGGTGCTAGAGCTGCCACTTTTGTCATGTTGAGGTGAAGTTTCGAGTTCATACGGGAGTCATCGTCCCGTCCAGAATCAACACCTTGACGCACGAGGATTGCATCTTGCTTTCTGTAATCTATGAGCAGTATCTCTTTCACTATTGCCAGTCGTCCTAGATGTGATGAATTGCAGATATAGAAATCAGAGTTATCAGACGTGGTGGGCATAAGAAGCATTGGCGAGTCCTCGTCAGTCTTGACAGCGTCATCGTCCGGAGCACGGCCTGTTCTCATCACAGTGATTGCCAGTGGGCCCTTCGGATCGTCCCGATAGCGACAATTCAGTACAGCATGGTACACCTCAGCATCTCGGTTCGCGTGTGAGCGTGGTGTGTCACATTTGATTAGTGGAAGTGACAGCCGTAGGCCCAGATTGTCCACAGAGTAGGCATCACCCCATGCTCGAGAAGTGTGGTAGCATTGCACGACTTCACGCTTCAAGGCGTGAGCAAAAGCCGCGGGCGATCTCGCAAGCAGCTGTCCATAGATTTGAGTGTCCTTCCACGCAAATATGGAGTGGTCGGTAGATCTTCGTATAATCTCCTCCTGCAAACGAAGAAATGCTCGCCGGCCTTCGCCGTAAATTA
Source organism: Exutisphaerella laricina CBS 326.52 (assembly GCA_000504385.2). Classification (NCBI taxonomy): domain Eukaryota; kingdom Fungi; phylum Ascomycota; class Dothideomycetes; order Mycosphaerellales; family Mycosphaerellaceae; genus Exutisphaerella; species Exutisphaerella laricina. The sequence goes on from KZ106766.1 coordinate 34,472, forward strand.
GCGGAAGGGACACGTCGAACAGACCGAGAAGACAGTAAGCTTCATCTTCGAGCCTTGTTGTGTTCCGACGTGATGCCCAAGACATGCGTGTTGCTATGCTATACTCTGATGGTACCTTCAGCTGGTTGAGCACTGGGCGGGGAATGCCAGTGTACTCTTCGATAGTCTCCAAATCATCGTCGGTCTCCACCCATGGCGAGAGTGACCCGAGCAGATTCCATCCAGATCCATAGAAGACCACTCGGCGAGGCGCTATCAGTTCCTGGAGTGTCCAACCCCGAGTGAACCATTTGCTCGCCTTTACAAAATGATCCTTGATCGAGGCAGTTACAGCCGGGACGTCCGCCAAATACACCAAACAAATGTCGGCCTCGCGATAGTACCGATACATGGAATTGATGGCCTCGGTAAGCTCAGCAGAACTGCCTTTGTCGATACAGCAGGTGTCGACCCAAGCATAGTCCAGTCCATAGTGTTGACCAGCGAACGTGCAGAAGCCCTCAATCTTCTCGAAGCCCTTCTTCTGCTCACGATCCGCTTGATGCCAGTCGGCATAGCTGACCTCCTCGGTCTCCCAGGTATGGGAGAGGATGGCATACGTCGGGCATTGCGTGTCATGGAACTCTTTAAGCTCCAGAGTCCTGGTGTCAATCAGTCGCATTGTTCATGTTAGACTAGCGTTTCGTCAGAATCGAAAGCGAGCAAACCACGTGCGATGCGAACGAGGCGAGACAACCACGTCGCTACATGTGCCTCGCCCTTCTACGTATTGCGCTCTTCATCAGCCAGGGCTGAGCCGCTGGCGATCCTGCAAAGCACCAATATGCAGGGAGGAGCCATCTTGCCGTGGCTGCATAAACGCCGTGGGGGTATTCGTAGCGACACCATGCTCTTGTATGGACTCCGTTCAGCGATGTTGGCATGTAGTGTCGTCCAATGGGCCGTCCGAGAGATGATATACATGTATTGTTGTTGTTCTTAAAGTCACGGTGAAGAACAGAAGCGGCGTTGGAGTTTGGTGTTTCAGTGCTCCTTCCTCCTTCCGTGCGTGCGTAACTTCCTTCCCCACGACCCCTGCCAATGCCAGATAGATAGAATAAACGTACTCCATACATGTGTCAACACGACAACGCTCCGATACATCGTGGTCACAGATCCTGCGATACGCAAAAGCCGACCAAGACAACGAGCATCATACCAGCAAGATGGACCCCTTTGGCGCTGAGGGAGAGTTGGTCAATATCCACACAGCATTCATCCAAGGCCAGTACCAAAACGTGATCAACGACTACGATGCTTCGTCCTTTTCAGAAAGCAATCGCCTTCCCATCCAAATCCTCCAACATCGCGCTCAATGCGCCCTTGGCCAATACGACGTTGTGTTGTCCTCAATAAGCGCCAGCGATGCTAGATCAACACCCGACCTCGCCGCCGTCCGCCTGTTCGCATCCTACCTCAAATCACCATCCGACAACCTCGTATCAGAAGCGGAAACATTAGCCTCGCAAGCTGGCGATAACCTCACCGTCCAACTCCTCGTCGCTACAGTCCTCTTCCGCGCAGGCCAACCCGACGCCGCACTAACACTACTGTCGCAACACCAAGGCTCCCTCGATGCGGTAGCCCTCATCGTGCAAATACACCTATCTCAGAACCGCGTCGACCTCGCCATCAAGGAAGCTCGCTCCGCCCGGTCTTTCGCCCAAGACGCCTTACTTGTCAACCTGGCAGAGAGCTGGATCGGGATGCGCCAAGGGGGGGAGAACTATCAGAAGGCTTTCTACGTCTTCGAAGAGCTGGCGCAAGGGCCGAGCTCGCAGAGTGCGACCAACCTGATTCAGCAGGCGGTGAGCGAGCTGCACATGGGCAGAGTTGAGGAGGCGGAGGTTGCGTTGGGGCAGGCGAGTCAACTCGAGCCGGACAATAGTGCAGGCATTGCGAATGATCTGGTGCTGAAGACCATTACTGCGAAAGAGTACAGAGATTTGGAGGCGAAGCTACAGGGTGTGGACAAGGAGCATGAGTTGCTTGTGGAGTTGACACTGAAGCGAGAGCAGTTCAGGACAGCGATGGGGAAGTATACCCCCAAATTCGAGCCTTGAGGTTGAGGACAAGTTACGAAGTGCTGGCGTCAATGGGCAGGAAGGGACACGACACGATTGAAACCAGTCAGCGTAGATGGATCGGAAAATTTGAAAAGCAAGATTTGCGCATCATCACAGGAAGCGACTAGTCATTGATCCTGTTCCCCCCTTTCGCCGCTGTTGTTCCCGCTTCCCGACCCTCCCCTTCCCAGGCTTTCTCTGTTGCTTGCGTTTGCATACATCATACTTCTGATCGCTGTTACCATCACCGAAAGATGACCACGAGCATGGTCTTCCTGCGTGCGCGGAATCCCTCCTTCTGCGGAGACACCATTCTCAAACCCGCTTAAGATTCCGGCGTCGCCAGCCTTCTGCTTATCAGTACTGTTTTTTTTCTCGAGGACTCTGCTGTAACACCCCTGCCTCTTCGGCCATACATCTCGTTTTGACGGAGCTGATGGCGTCTGTCAGGCTTGATGTTGGAATGTGGGAGATGGTTGGATGTATCTGTACACCATTGGGCTACGATTCTGAAATGTTGGGACAATTTTCAATCATGCTTCATACTGTCGATTTCAGGAGATCTCAGCTGTAGACAGTCGTGAAACTATTCTCACGCTCTCAATTCGATCTTCCCCCAGTTCTTAACAATCTGCTCCTGCTGCCACTCTAACAGCCACTCCTGCACAGCCTGCAATTCTAAGCTTTGCGTGTCCTTGATCCTGATCGGCGGCAGTGTCGCAGTTGTCTCGTTAGGAAAGACACCGTTCTCATCCCAGTGGTGAACGGCCTCAGGTATGAGGATGAATGGCTGAGAGGCAGTGCTCTTGCGGTCGTACGCACCGAATTCGAAGCCGTGCGGTGTAGCTGGCTTCCACGGATCCCAGTCACCGTCGATGATCGCTAATCTAGGGTAGGAGATGTCATAGCCTCCATACTTGTTGACCGTCGAGGTGTTCGGAGGTGTGGCGATGTCGAAGGCTTGTCGGCAAATTAAGCTCTGATCCTCGAGGGTCAAGGTTCTTGATACTAATGGTAGTCCGTATTCTGGCGGTGTGTTACCCGTTTGAAGGAAGCCCCATTCCGTGCAGTATTGGTATGGCCAGGATTTGTAGTTCGCGTCTGCGATGTCGATCAAATCGTAGTACGTTTGATTGTGGCGGCCAAAGCACTGATCTTGTGTTTGATCTTCATCGCAGCTAGAAACAGAGGTGAGATTGAAGTAGCCGATGGCGTTTAGCATAGTGGTAACGAGCGAGCTGTTGCTCCTCACGCCGCTCTACGGCACGGAAGATGTTAGCTATAGCTATTCAATGCATCTTGATTCGCCAGGAAATGCGATTGCGTTGCACTTACCTCTTTGATCAAATTTGTCACATTCGCAGTCTTGCTCTCTTCGCCAGGATAGAGAGCTTCTGAAGCGGTTATGTTGTCGCAATAGTTGTAAAACTCGTCACTGGACACAGCAGGATCCCAATTCAATGACTGCCATAACCCGACGATGTTGAGCACATTAGCGAAGTCCGAGATGTAAGTCAAGTTATCATATCCGAAGACACTCTTCAGCTGTTCTGGCAGGCGCGTCTCGTTCTTGCCAATCAGGATGCCATCCACAACACTAATAATCTCTCTTTGGGCTGCAATGCACTCTTGAGGCGCTTTCTCAGCGATGGGCACATAATACTGCCAATAGTCCCAGATAGCTTTGGTAACACCTGAGCTTGAGATTGAGCCCCAGTACACATCGGGATACTGAACACGAAGGAAGGCAACGAATGCGCCTGCATATGATCCTCCGTACGCGATGTACGGCACTGAGGCACTCGTGAGATCGCCGTACTTCTCCAGGCCGGGAAACTTGATGTTCTGAGCGAAGTATGCTTGATCTGCCAGTGCTTGCTCGGTGGTGAGGAAGCGCAAGTTTTCGGTCGAGAGGTCCGGCACTGGCCACGATTCTCCGTAGTAGCGATGCTCTAGGATCACACCAATACCGTTGGTCGCCTTTGTGATCTGCTGAACAATGCCTTTCTGTAAGTAAGGCAGTCTGTCTGTGCCAGACGTCTCCCCGGACTGCAGAACGAAGACGGGTCCGCCAGGCTTGTAGTACTGCGCATCGAACCAGTACCGAAGATTGAAAGTGCCGTTGCTATGCGGCTCGTACTTGGTTTCGTTGTGGAAGTAGTCGATGGGAACAGACAGGTTATGAGCTGGGTACAGTTCGGCCAAGAGATCTTCGTCATCTCGCTTGATAATGCCAGAGAGTTTGCTTTCTTCGACCTGGAATGAAGTCAGTTGAATGAGTCTTTGCTCGATGTTGGAGCAAGATCCATTACCTCGTGCTTAATCTGCTGGGGAGACCGCTTCTCGCCCAATCTGATAGCAGTAGCAGCGACAGCCACCAGGCCCACAGCCAGCAGTTGCAATAAGGGTGCCATTTGCAACGGAGACCAAAGCGATATCTACCTGCCGTGCGGCCGAGGGCATTGGCCTGATCATGTACAGTACGTACAGCGACTAGGGCAACGTAGCGCGGCTGTGACGGCTATCATCGTGTGCTACAAGAGGAAGGTGAGTCTGAACACGATGCGTCCACATGCATGTGGACATCACTGCATGCGACTCGTCGGGGACCTTCTCCACCATGGTTCCTGACGCTTGGCCATCTGTGGTTGGAGTCGTCGCGTTGCGTGGAGGGTCTCAGGCAGTGTTCCGATCGCCAGCAGACCTCTCTTTTTCTCTCGCTTTCTCTCTGTCTCTCTCTGCCCCCCGCAAAAAGGCGATGCTAGTGCCGGTCACATTGTCCCAGGATTCTGGTGGTGCAGTCAGAAGGAGTTGCCTTGTTGAAGCGCTGATGCTGAAGGATCCAACGCTGCATGTGGTATCTGACTTGGTTCGGTAGAACTTCGGATCCGAATCGAGGCATCTCATTACTATCGCACTGCTTAAGGACCACACCCTACATATGTAGCTTTGTCCGAGGATGACTTGAAGCGCACCACATCGCGACCATCCGATATGCCCGCCTTCGCTTGTTCAATGTGAAGCGATCGCAATGGCGCGTGTCAACAGTGCCGACACTACCTCCATCTTGTCCGGCCACTCTTCGCGACCAGGGACGCTCCAGTCTGTCCGCGGCACATACACTCAGATCTTCACTCTCGACACGTTTAGCAACAAGGATTTTATAGTAAAGGACTTTGTAGAGTCTCTGTCCGATTCAGCTACGCCCGCGCGACGATCAGCACAGACATCAGGGACCACTGGACAGCCAAGCCAGGCATTCGATCCAAAGCCGCTTATACGAACCTTCGAACATGCCCTGAGCAGGCTTAAGACACTGAGCGAGGATCTACAGGCACGTGAAGATGAGCTTACCACTGGAGTACGGAAGGCGGAGGCCCAGCATAATTCGAACATCAAAGGACGAGACAGGGAGCTCGAGCGAGCGATAGGCTCATTCCACAGGCTGGAGCAGACACTCGATGGAGACGACGATGGAAGCGGCAATGCTGCCATGCGCATTGGAGAAAGACTCGAAGAGCTAGATCGACAAAGGCAACGAGCACAAGATGCGAAGTTCATTCTACAATGCTGGTTGGAAGTAAGCGAACGAGGTGACTTGTCAAGCTTGGATGATGTCCGCAAGATGGGCGGCGGCGAGGGCAAAGTAAGATGTGCTCATATAGCACGGCAACTGCTCAAGATATCGCAACGACTCGGTGGTGGCCACGAATCGTCTCCGAAGACTAATGGAATGCACTTTCCAAATGGAGTCAATGGCACGAATAACGATGACACCGACTCTGCGCATGACGGCATAAAAAGGAACAAAGGTGGAAAACAGCCACGAGAAATAATTGAGAAGTTTTTGGAGATGCTGGAAAAAGACTTACTGAAATCGTTCGACGAGTTCTACCGGAGACAGAATTTTGATGGTATGCGCGAATGTGCAGTCGCCCTACTGGATTTTGGCGATGGCAACTCTGTCATCTCCCTTTTTGTGAACCAACATCAGTTCTTCATTGACCGATCGCAACTTGTGACCGACGAGCTGGCCATGGACAATGATACTTGGGATAGACTGGCAGATCCGGATACAGAACCTCCTGGCGTAGAGCTCAGCCTACAATCACTCGTTGATGAAGTGCGAGTGGTCGTGCAGGAAGAAAGCTTCATCATCAAGCGTGCCTTTCCTTATTACGACGAAGTGCTAGCGCGATTCGTGCAGCGTGTGTTCCAGCAATCAATACAGCAGAGGCTGGAAATGGTCTTGAACAAAGCCGACAGTATATCCTCGCTCGCCTTCCTCCGATCGCTACAAGCTTCGCGATCATATATTGCGGGACTTGTCGAAGACTTGAAGTCCCATGGACTCACAGAACATCCGGAACCTGCTACTTCGACTACTGCAGCCGTGCTCGACCAGCAACTAGACGAGCTTTTCGTTCCATATTTCACAGGCACAAGCTACATCGAAAGAGAGAAGCGAAATCTCGGAGAACTGTTCGAAGGTCTTCTTTTCAAATTTACATTGTATCACTCGCGGCGTCGAAATGTCAAGACAACAACGCACACTTACCTGGGCGCAATATCAGCACGAAGCAAAGAGTTCATCAGCAGTGCACGAGACGCATACATGGAACGACTAGATAGTGCGGACTTACAACCCGGCCAGAAGAAGATGTTGCTGCGCATTGCCGGACTGCATCATGCGAAAGACAACGCCAACTTGAACGAAATAGACGTTACTGATGAAGATGGTCAACTCAGCCTGCTGTTCACCAAGCGTATGCTGAAATGGCTCGCTGAAGGAGTCGGCCGCGGCCTTGAGCTGGCAGGAGGCGGCAGCGAAACGCCGAAGGAGATCCGAGAACTGCTAGGATTGCTCATCGCCAACATGGGTGACGTCTATCTTGAGACAGCACTCGATGCCGCGATCGACTCAGCAACAGCCGCAGAATCCAACACTAAAACGGAACCTGATCTCAGCTATATTACCGACTTGAGGAGTGCAGTCAGTGTATTGCACCTGATGCTCACGACAATCCAAATGCTCCTTCTCCCACTGGCAGCAAGCAATCTTACCATTCGACGAGATCTGGAGAAACAGACCAGTATCTTCGTTGATCGCATGGAGATGAAAGTTGACGGCGTGCTACAGAAGACCATTGACGCCGCACTGGCATGGACAGCACGACTTCTGCAAGGCCAGAAGAAGACCAACTTCAAACCTCGAGAGGATCACACTCTCCAGCTTGATCAGCTGCAGACATCGACGTGCCAGTCGATCTTCACGTTCTTAGGTCGTTTGCACTCTCGCGCCAAACAAGCCTTGTCCGGGCGAGTACTGGATTCGTTCTCCCTCGAGCTTGCTGTTGGTCTGCGCACACTTCTGCTGCAACACTTCAAATCATACCAAGTATCTCTCACTGGCGCGCTTGTGGTGTCAAAGGATATCACGAAATACATCGAGCTCCTGCGATCATGGGAACTGCCCTCAAGTTTCGATCCTAGTCTAGAGGTCTTGACAGAGATTGCGAATCTGTTTGTCATCGGACCTGAGGCGCTGAGAGATAGATTGAGGAATTTTGGGACCGGGGCTGGTGGCTTGCAAGGCGTGGAGAAGGCGGACTTGAGGCCGTATGTGCTGAGACGGGAAGACAGTAACAGCGTGGGCGTGCAAGCTGTGTTGAATGCCTTGTGAGCTTGAAGCTGCACAGTTGCCCGCCGATGAAGAGGTTAGAGGTAGACCGAAGACAGTTTTTCGCAAATCAGAGCTGCGTCCATGGCAACACGATTCAATCGTCATGCAGTTGTTTGCAGTGCTTCCCGGTGGCCCCTTTGATGGTACCATGCAAAAGGGGCAAAAGGACCGCCAACGGAAAAATCCGAGCGTTCGCTTCCTGAGGGAGGCGATTAGCGGTTGCGCGCAATAACCTCTCTGCCATGTTGACATGTCTTATTACATGTATAAATTGAATGATCAATGTACACCAAAGGGTTTACTTCAAACCACGTTTGCGGAAACCAACCATGTAAACAAATCAGGTGAGCCATGCTTTTTCCCTACGCCGCGCTGCCAGAAAACGTCTCATGATCGTCTACACTACATAGTGTACAGCTGTAGATGGTTGTTCCTGGCAGTTGCGAGTGGAGAGGCGGAGGCTCGCATCGGCCTGTCGGTCCGGCGACCGCGATCATGGAAGTGAGGTCACTTCTTGCCAGACCGCATGTGAAAGAAGACTTGACGCGAACAACAAGAACCATTTGATTAAAAGCTATTGTACAGAACGGACAGTATGGCAGCAGCATCTCCAGTCCATCTCAATCGCCTCTTGGCACGGCTCGAACACACTCTCCTCACATCAAACGGCGATCCACATCTCCAGCATTCCCAATATGAACGAAATCGTGTTGGCGCGAATGTTGAACAGGCACGGGCTATGCTTCTTACGCTAGAGAAGCAGTCAGCCACAGTGCGAGTACAGTCGCAACGCCAGCAGATTCAGACAGACCTCCAAACGAAGCGCGAACTGATCAAACGACTAAACACACGATTACGAGAACTCAACGATGCAGCCACGACCTCCGACGACGAAGACGATGGAGACGATGACCAGGAAGAAGATGTGCTGGACAGCTATGGGCCTGCGAGGAAGGATACCGAGGCAGGCCTGGAGTCAGGCGTGTCGCAGGCAGCACGGGTGGACAAGACACAACAGCAGGATCTACGTTCGCGGAAACCAGATTTCCAAGCCAGCGACAACAGAAGTGCCGCTTCGACAACTGCGCGGGAGCAGCTATTTGCAGCGAAGTCGAACGTGGATCCAGAGAAGTCAAGTTTGCAGCACACCGAAGCAATGATGACGCACAATCGCACGGAGCAGGAAACCCTTACGAATGGGTTGCTGGGTCTGGCGAAGGCGCTGAAGGAGAGCTCGGTACAGTTTGGCGCATCATTGGAGGCTGACAAGGAAGTGACGAAGCGGGCAGAAGGCGCGCTGGACAAGGGGCAGCAGGGCATGGAAGCTGCGCAGAGCAAGATGGGTGTGCTGAGGCGGATGAGCGAAGGTCGAGGCTTGTTTGGCAGGATGAGGCTGTACGCTTTGATCTTTGCCTTATGGGTGGCGTGCTTCCTGTTCGTGTTCATCGGCCCGAAGCTTAGGTTTTGATGGGAGTAATCAATACGGCTGACAAGCAATACATACGGACCCACACCCACATCATCGCTGAGGGCGGTCTAAAGCTCGGCGGACCTGATGCTATCTTGTTCACTTTTGAGCGACCGGTGTTTGGGTGCTGCCAATTCTCAATGCCGGTCTCATCTCGAGCTCAATAGCTTGACCGCCAAGGTGGCTATCCTCACTGCTTCGTTCAGTACTACATGCGCAAGCACCCTCAACCAGATCGAACGTTGGCAACATGCTGGTGGTGGTACGAGCAGACGATGTCGTGGGCGATGTTCTCAGGAGGTATTGGGCGGTATGCCTCGACTGGTCGACTTAGCCATATCGAGTATCTGCAAACAATGCCCCGGTGCTGGCGTTGTCTAGAATGACTATACGATGTCACAGTTCCTGCTGATAGGCGGAGCGGGAACGAAGCGGTACGATTTTACTCTTGGATTAGGCTGGATGGCTGCTGCGAAATCCTTCCTCGAGATCAACATCAGGCATAGGGTGTAGTATGTATAGCTGCAGCTGGTATCATTGGTAAACGGATTTCCCGGATTTGCCAGACCGGACCTCTATTATTGCTCTATAGGTGATATGAAGAACATAGGAGAGGAATTGTGGGCACAGCTTGAGAGTAACGATGATGGTCATCTCAAGCTTGTTCGACATGAATGGTGTAGTGTGCTTTGAGTGACGATGACAGAGAATGTGGCTGACTGTACGGAGGACACTAGGTATCATGTGAGGTCGGAATCACATGCACTCGATCTGATTCGTGGAGGGGAAACATACATCATTGTCGTTAAAGGCAATCCGAGTGAGGCGTTGGGCTTACGATGGCACGACTAGTAGCAAGCAGCGCCGAGAGTAGTCAAGGAACAGAAGGAGATGTTGAACATTTGAAATTCAATACACATTTGCTTCCTTCCCAGAACGCCATTACTTCTACAGAACGCCGACCAACTTTTCAGAATGACTATGCAGCCGTGGGTCCCGTCAGTCGATTAGCTGATAGTCGTCTTATTCTTCTTCTTCTTCATCTTCTTGTTCAACTTGCGCTGCTTGCCTGACGCGACTTTGAGATGTTTCTTGCCTAACAAGCGCTCGGGTATGGTGCCAGTATGCAATGGCTTCTGATGGCCAATCGACTTCGCCTTGGGAATAGGCTTCTTCTGGTGCGACACCTAATCATCGAAGCTCTGCTTCTTGCCCGAGAAGTCGCCGAAACCGCCACGGTTGGTCGAGCCGCCACGACCTCCACCACGGCCACGTCCACCTCGGTCACCAAAGCCTCCACGGCCACCACCGCGTCCGCCGCCAAAGCCACGGCCACCGCCTCGGCCACCACGGTCTCCGAATCCGCCGCGGCCACCTCCACGGCCACCGCCACGGCCTCCACCGAAGCCGCCGTCCTCGCGTGGGGGCTTTGGAGTAGAGTAGTCAAGACGAATGGATCGGCCAGCGATGTCAGCACCGGCAAGGTTCTCCAAGGCAGAAGTGGCCTCCTCGATCGAGCCGAACTCAACATATCCGAAGCCCTTTGGTGCGCCAGTCTCACGGTCAGTCGGCAGTCGAATGCCGTTGATCGTGCCGTACTCCTGGAAGACCTCGGTGATCATGTCTTGGGTCGCATCGAAGCTAATGTTACCGACGAAGAGTGTGGCAGATTTCTCACTAGGAACATCGCCGTACTTCTTTGCGCGGTCTTGTGGGGTTTGGCCAGGAGCGCGCTGTTCACGCTTGACGCTGTTGTCGATGCGAATGTTACGCCCATCGAGCTCGGCGCCCTGCTTGGCCTCCATAGCCTTGACACCGTCTTCCACGTTCTCGAACTCTACGTAGCCGAAACCCTTGCTCCTGCCAGAATCGCGGTCAGTGATAACACGGCAGCCCTTGATGGTACCGAACTCCTCGAACTCGCGCGTGAGCCAGTCCTCATCGACATTCCAGCTAAGATTGCCGATGAAGAGGTTACCAGTCACTGGGTTCTCGTTCTCTTCCTGTTGCTTAGCCATCTTTTGAGCGCGCTCTGGGATGTCTGACTCTTCCTCGGCCTTGCGCTTCTTGTTCTCAACTGCCTTTGGCTTCTTCTCCTCCACCTCGTCGCTCGAGTCACTTGAGTCGTCCGAATCGTCAGAGTCCTCTTCAACCAAAGATTCTGCATCCTGCTTCTTGGAGACCTCGGCAAGGGCCTTCTTGCCGGCCTTTGCAGCCGGCTTCTCATCGTCAGAAGAGTCAGAGCTGTCGTCAGCCCCTTCTTCGTCTGATGAATCGTCGCTCGATGTAGCCTTGGCTTTACCATTTGTCTTTGGTGCTTCGACCTTGCCGTTCGTCTTGGGTGCCTCGGCCTTCTTTGGTGCTGCCTCAGAGTCGGAGTCGCTGGAGTCGTCTTCATCCGAGCTGTCGTCCTTGGAGGCACCGTTCACGGCTGGCTCCTCGCTATCGCTGTCGCTGTCAGAGGAGTCTGAGGTCTCTTCCTTCTTGGCAGCGGCCTTCTTCGTCACGCCATTGGCCTTCTTGGGTTCTGTCTTGGCCTCCTCCTCGCTCTCAGAGCTGGCGCTGCTGTCCTCATCGTCGCTGGAGCTTGGTGTTGGTGCCTTCTTCTTGCTCTTCTTCTCGACAGCCTTGGCCGTCTTCTTTGCGGTCTCCTTGGAGGAAATTTTTGCTTCCTTGGCTGGCTTGGTCACGCGACCAGCCGATACCTTCTCGGTCTTGCTGGCTTTGGCCACCTTGACAGGTGCCGCGGCGACAGCAGCCTTTTTGCTGGAGCTCTTGTCCTTAGCCATTGCTAAGTGCTGGATGTCTACGATAAGGGTCTGCCACGAGAAATCAGTATAATGTCAATCGACAATATGTAGGAGCCGAATAGTATCAGCAATGCGGTCGTCGTGGTATGATTCCCCGTCTCAGAAGCCCAGCAGACAAGAAGTTAAGGTTTGTCCTCAACAGCAGATGTCGTGGTAGTAGCAGCAAAAGCCCTCGGGCGACACGAGAGTCGCTTTCAAAGCCCTCAGAACAGCCCGACTGGACAGCCACACAAGGTGAAGTCCTCTCAAAAGCCCTCAGAAAGAGTCTCACGTGTCGTGAGTTTGCAAAGCCAACAGCGAGAAGGTTCTCGCACCGTGCCCACAGGTCGCTTCGTCGAGGCAGTGTGTTCCCACAAAAGCCGAGACTGGACTGCGACTGATGATGATCCAACCGACAGATCCCACTAAGACTGGTCACCGAAGCGACGCGAGTCTTCCAACTTGCCACGCCCACAAGTGCACCGAAGTGCGAAGCTCGATCACGGCGGCGCCACCAACGGCGGACGAAGTGAAAGAGGATGAGGAGCCAACGAACCGATGTATGTGTAGTGAAGTCAACAGGTGATGCTGATGACAGTAGAGCTGAATTGATTTGCAACAACACTCTTTGCGAGGCGGATGACAATGTAAGGACGAAGAAGTAGGACAAGAAGAAAAAGATCTCGGAACAGATTTTTAAGCTCGAGTTTGTTAGCTTTCTTGCTTTTTTCGCGAAAAAGCTCGAGCTCGGACAGTGGAGCCGTGCGCGAGTCCAGGGTCCACGGCTGAGCTCCGACTGGCCGATCGCGACCTGCAGGTTAACGACTGTGTGGGATCTTCGCGATGTGTTCGTACGGACCCGATTGATTGATTATCACAACGACCACTCTTCAGACTCCTGACATCGCAGCTGAGTATTGTTCGGGAAGTCACGAAATGTGTGTGGCAGTGTAATACGTCTTCGTTATGGCACCTACGCACCGAGCAAGGAAGAAGAAAAGCAAAGATCTCAGCTCATCTGCGAGCTCCAATGGCTCAATCGTACATGATGCGACACGCGAGATACCAGCTTTTCCACTCGTAGCCTTCTTCTGGCCAGCCAAAGGTACGTGAAGCGTAGTCCTTAGCTTAGATAACGGGAAGCCAATTACAAGGTGCCTAGCACATCGACTGACTGTCTCTTCCAGGTGGCAGCGCCTCACAATGGATAATCCTACCCTGCATCCTCATGGTCATCGGTCTCTTTCGTTGGTGCACAGCGATATGGCCATATTCTGGACTAGGCATACCTCCGATGCACGGCGACTTCGAAGCACAACGACACTGGATGGAGCTCACCATAAATCTTCCCATGACACACTGGTACTTCCACCAGCTGGATTGGTGGGGTCTGGACTACCCTCCTCTCACAGCGTACCACTCCTGGATCAGTGGAAAGGTCGGTTCTTTCATCAATAAAGACTGGTTCGCGTTGTATCTCTCCCATGGCCTGGACGCGGATGATCTCAAGGTTTTCATGAGGGCTACGGTATATATCTCGGAGCACCTGATCTACGTCCCGGCTGTAATCGTATGTGTCAGGAACCTGGCCAAGAGGCATAACATTAATGCGTGGGAATCAGCTATTGCATTGACCGCGATCTTGATGCAGCCCGCGACGATCCTGATCGATCATGGCCACTTCCAGTACAATACTGTCATGCTGGGGTTTGTTGTCGCATCGATGTCGAACATGATTGCTGGAAGAGCGCTATGGGCTTGCATATTCTTCGTCGCTGCTCTTGGCTTCAAACAGATGGCGCTCTTTTATGCCCTTATTGTCGCCGCCTACCTGCTTGGAATATGCTTCCAACCGAAGCTCGATGTCGTCCGCTTCGTTGGCATAGCAATCGTCACATTAGTATCATTCGCGGTACTCTACGCTCCCCTTCTTGCTGGAACCTTCTACGACACATATCGGAACGTCCCACTACCCTCGGACATTTCCATCCCTTCTCAGCTGGACCGCATTCCCTTCTCGCTCTCGGAGAAGTCCTGGTACTGGCCTTACCTAGTGCAAGTCACCCAGTCCCTCCACAGGATCTTCCCCTTCTCCCGCGGCCTCTTCGAAGACAAAGTTGCCAACATCTGGTGTGCCGTATATACTTCCGGCCTCTACAAGTTCAACCGCCACGATCATGACCGGCTCCCAGGTATCGCACTGCTGGTCACGCTTCTGTCGCAAATCCCGCCTTGCCTCGTGGCTTTGTACAAACCGAAGAAGGATGTTATTCCAGCAGCATTTGCTACGGCATCTTGGGGATTCTTTTTGCTCAGTTTTCAGGTGCATGAGAAGAATGTGCTGCTACCACTATTACCGATGACGCTGCTTTTAGCCACGAAAGATGGACTGAAGCCATCAATTAGGGCTTGGGTAGGATACGCTAACTTGCTGGCGACATGGACGTTGTTCCCACTGCTTACCAAGGATGAGTTGAGGGTACCTTACACAGTGCTGATACTGCTCTGGGCATACCTTCTCGGGCTGCCACCATTCAGTCTGAGCGCATATACAGTTTCCTCGAGCGAAGGGGGCCTGCATGCGCTATCGAAGCTCATCCATTTGTCGACCTACGCCGCTGCAATTCTATGGCATGTTGCTGAGCTGTTCGTGGAGCCTCCGCCGACGAAGCCAGATCTTTGGGTCGTGGGAAACGTAGTCATCGGATGCGGCGGTTTCGGGCTCTGTTACTTCTGGTGCTTGTGGAAATTGGTCGTGGATGCCAGCATAATATCAACGACGACGTTCGATGTTCGTCAGTCGCGAGCGCCAGCGGTTAAGAAAGTCAATTAGAAAAACAAGGGTTCCATTGGACAAAACGCTGTTCATGTGGCACTCCAAAGGATATCGTCCTGCGTAATAGCATTGTGAGGTTTGTAGAGAAATCAGAGCATAGATAAATTGTGAAATAATGTACAATATGGTACATGTCCGGTCCGTCTAATGCTGTGTCGTCTTACTGTGTCTATCCATCTTCCTTCTCTATGAATTAACGCCGTCTCATGATTTCAGGCTCGCGATGTCGCTTCGATGCGCCACACTTCTCTTTGCCTTTGACATAACCCAACCCCCTTTCATCACTCTCCCTCTGGCACGTTCATACTGTCTTGACTTCCCACTTGACCACTTACGCGATGTTGAACCCAAAGCCCTGCATACAACTCCTATACTTCGACACCATATCTTTGCAATCTTCCTGAGGATCGGAAGCGTTGGAGAAGAGCATACATTCGTCGCGGGCAGATTTCTCGTCCTTGCAGACGCAGCATGGCTGACGAACTAGTTCAGCACATATACTCGAGAATGAGCAGGTGTGAATAAGATTAGTCCTTACCTTGACTTTAGCTGCAGCTTGGCCTTGTGGTTTTAGATCCGCTGCTGCATTGTTGGGTTGTTGTAGGGACGTGGTGTTTGTCGGCATCGAGTTGAGAGCGCCTGTCGGTTGAGTTGTTGTGGGAGCTGGGGAGGAGAAGAAGCCAAACATGATTTCGGTGGCTCGCAATGATTGTGAAGTTGTCGTGTGAGAAAGATGGAAATGTTCAACAATTCAATATCCATGACGTGCTTGGGTAAGCAAATAGAGTTTCGGCTCATGCAGGGACGACAAGCCGAACTGTCGCCAGGGTGTCGGGAATTTCTACAACGCCCCCCACTACGTACATGTAGACCACATGCATTCATCTCCTTCCTGTGATGACTTGTGCTTGAGACTGGAAACCTTTACAACCAATCATGGCGAAGATTTTCTCTCTCCGAGGCCAGGCTCTCAAGCTCGATACTGCCGCTGATCTCGAGAAATACGTCGGTCCACTCAAGGACAACGACATTGAAGAGTTTCACCTCGAGGGAAACACAATCGGCGTGGAAGCTTCAGAAGCACTCGCCAAGATACTCGAAACGAAGAAGTCACTGAAGTTCGCCAACCTCGCAGACGTCTACACGGGACGACTTCTTTCTGAAATCCCCAAGTCCCTCGATGCACTGCTCACAGCACTGCTAAAGTGCCCCAACCTTCACACGATCAACTTGAACGACAACGCTTTCGGTCTCAATACAGTCGAGCCTCTGCGACCATTCCTCAGCCAACACACGCCACTCCAACATCTCTACCTCAACAATAACGGTCTCGGTCCAGCAGCTGGCGCCCTCGTAGCAGAAGCACTCGAGAAGCTCGCTGAGAACAAGGCAGCAGCGCGAGACGATGGCAAGACTGTACCCGACCTTGAGACTGTCATTTGTGGGCGGAACCGACTCGAGACGGGTAGCATGGCCGCTTGGGTAAAAGCATACACTGCGAATAACAAAGTCAAAACCGTGAAAATGGTGCAGAACGGTATTAGACAGGAAGGAATCGCGGCACTTCTCCAGCACGGCCTTTCCAATTGCAAAGAACTGGATACTCTCGATCTTCAGGACAACACGTTCACGAAACTTGCTGCAAAGACGCTCTCGACTGTTCTACCGAATTGGGCTGAGATTCGAGAATTGGCCGTTGGAGATTGCTTGCTGTCTGCACGAGGCGGTTTTCTGCTGGGGGAGGCGCTTGAGAAAGCGGGGAATAAGAAGCTGGAAATCCTGCGATTGCAGTATAACGAGATCGATGCCAAGGGCCTAAAGGCGCTCTCGCAAGCTGCATCGCACAGCACTGCTCTACCACGACTAAGAAGGATTGAGCTTAATGGCAACAAATTCAGTGAGGACGACGCGAGTATCGAGAAGCTGAAAGAAGTTCTGGACAAGAGAAAGGGCGACAATGCTGACGACTATCCCGGCGTTGATAAAGACGATGACGACGCATGGGGTGTCGACGAACTCGACGAGCTTGACGATGACGACGAAGAAGATGATGAGGATGAGGAAGGTGACGAGGATGAAGAAGCGGAGGAGGAGAAGGTGGTCAAGGAGGCTGACATTACGGAAGACGAGCCAGTGGCACAGAAGCAGGACAAGGACGTTGACGACTTGGCGAATGCATTGGGCAAGACACAGATCAAGTAGGCTCACTAGCGATGACGGCGAATATAAAGTTGGCGTCGTGTTTGAATTATGATACCACGCATCAGGGCATGGCGGGAGCGAAGATGCTCCAGAGTAGATTAGCGTAGTAGCTTCAGGATGAATACTTGTTGCATTTCAAGCCACTCCGGGGAAGTAAGGACTCAGAGAGAGCAAAAAAGAAGTAGTCGCACTAGGCGAGCAGCACGACAATCGCCAGACGGGCTCACGCGGTTTTCCGCATTGCGTGTGCTTGACCAGACTGCAACCTCGAATCTCCGCATATTATTATGCTTCACTAAGCGGGATCATGGAGTCAGGCGCGACTGTCGTAGGAAAGAATGGCTAATGAATGGCATGGGGACGCCCACCGCGTACAAGAAGGATGGAACAAAAGAACACCCCCCCCCCCCACAGCTCAGTAGCCAACTACAGCTCGTGTCTCACTCGACCACGAGTACGTCGTGCTGTGACTGGATAGCTGACCTCTAAGCATGTCATGTGACCACATCGTGACACTGAGCTAGGGATGATTGTCGAGGATGTCAGCACAAAGACCAGTATACATACTTCAACTATCGTCGCGTGGTAAAACAAGAATGTTTCGAGGCTGGAAGCGGAGCAAAAACAACAATTACCCTTGGCTCGACAGTTAGCAGCTGTGAAGCTCCACCACAACAAGCGTACGACCTATAAGATCATCATATAGAGACGAGACTTGCATTTTGAGGACGATACTCTTACCAGTGAGCCAAGTAAGATCATCGAAAGAAAGTACTCCGTGCGCCTCGATGTCGCGCCTAATGAAGACTTTCTCCAGCTAGAGTCTGCAGAGATTGACCTGGAGGAAGTGAAGGGCATGAGCTGAGAGTCGTTCCGCCAGTATTTCGAGGGTTCCCACGGTTGGCTGAAGAGAAAGACAATGCTGCTGACGACGTGGAGACTGACGACGAGGTCGCAGTGTTCCTGACATGAGAGGTGGCGAGCATGTTCCCTGTGGCCCTCAAGGCAGTCTGTACAACCACTGCAACGGCCTACTTATGAACAATGGCCCGAAGCAATAGCCTTTCCGAGTAGGGGGCCAGAGCGGCCTTCTAGCCTGTAACATGAACGACGATGTCGACACTCGATATGCCAACATGATAGTGGTAGGCTGGCTTCATGACATCCTACCAGAGCTGCAAAGCGAACGGCATCAAGGACATCCTGATTTCGGATGGTGTAAACATGTTTCTGGCGGGTTGACTCTGTGCAGCGCACGTATTCTCGAGATGCCATGTCCTACAGGCTTGGACCCTCCTCTACGTGAGCTATGCAAACTCGTGGTGATGTCCGCCACTGACACCTCCAAGACACTTATCAAGTCAACGTTGTTTCCCGCGACTAGTGGGTCGAAGCTGGTCTGGCTCGATACCGAATCGTTTTTAGCGCTTCACCAGGTGCAGGTTAGTTAGGTGTAGATGTTGGGAAGTATTGTGCAGGTGATGAGTGGTTAGACATCTCGGAGTCTCGGAACGAGATGCCGAGACTTCGACGCGTTGAAGTCTTCCAACTACGCGTCTGCCAAGCAGCTGCACCAGCACCAGCACGATCAACATCACTACGTCTGAGGTTCTGCTTTTGCTTTTGCGATCAATTGCTCTGGTGCGTCCTTTGCCGTATCCACATGCGCGATGAGTTGGCATGGCGACTCGCACTAAAAGCTTCTTCGACCAAGACCACGCCCGGAAGGTGAATACGCATGCATTCGCCTCTATAGTACGGCATTGGCTGATGTATGACAGCCACGACCAGGTCAATGGACGAGACGACCATATACTACGACTGCTTTTAACACATTCCACGAACAAGCACTGCCGCCACCACCACCACCGCCGCCGCTGAAGCATCCAATTCCTGCCACAGCGCAGGCGATCACGAAACTGAAAGCATTCGAGTTTGTGCCCAGTGCAGTGAATCACACGAACGAAAGTGTGGAAGGGCATACTATGGCACGAGGGGAAGGGAATCCTGTGGCAAAAAGTAGCGGCCATGCTGCAAAGTCGAGCGTGACTGCACATTCGAGCCACAATTCTGACAAGACACCACAACTCCCGCACGCCAATACGTTTCCCTGCACGCCTGGAGCAAGATTGCCACTTGAAGACTTGATCGGTGACTGTGACGAGAAGAAAGCGGAGCCGCAAGAGGTATCACCAGAGGAGCGCCTGGGCTGGATACCAAACAGTTCCTCGGATCTTCTCACGCCTAACAAGCGAAAGCGAAAGCGTGCGAAGAGCTCTTCACCCATGTGTCCCCATTCTTCTTCACAGCCAGAAAAACTTGCTTTGGAGAATGGCGTAGCTTCAACGGTCAAGAGGACGCCAGCTGCAGACCCAGCTGCTGATCTGTGGTCCAGATATGCCAGTGGCAAGGCGGCTGGCGAGACGCCGAGACTGCCCGAGATCAGCAATCTCATCTTTCAAGGCTCACCACGACCAATGGAAACTCCAGTCAAGAGTGGACCATTGCGCAGATGGGCAAGTACGGGCAATGACTGGCCAAGCACCAAGAACAACAAGCGGCGATGCGCGACTGGCAGACAAAGCATCAACGTTTGGCAGGATCAATCAGCTATAGAAGTTGGTGGGAAGAGCAAAGTCGCAACAATGGTACAGAAGATTCAGGAGACGCTAGCGATACAACGACTGGAGCAAGAGCAGAACAAGTCTGCTCTGAAGATAGCAGATGCTCCGTCAAGCTCGAGTCCGCTCCCTGACGTAGGTGCTGGGAGTTTTGCTACCCCGAACACGAAAAGTCCACTGCAAGCAAGGCAACCCAATTTGACGATTCCTGCCAACACCGTAAAGACAATGACGCGAATACCGGAAAAGCCGCCTCTCCAACCACGCCAAAATCTACGGCCAACACCATCTGGAGGTGTAAGATCGGACTATGCAAAAGCTGTAGGGGACCCACTCAATCCAGGTGCGCCTAGCATGTTGCACCTGCAGAGCAGAGCACCTCTACCTGCTTACAAGAGGCCATCGATTACGAAGCCGCCGAGTCAGCCGAAAGTGCAACAGATTGTAGCGCCTCCTGCACCTGCTGATGAGTTCGGCGATGACTTCGACCTGACCGCGGACGATCTTGACGAACTGCTGTCGCAGAAACCGCTTGAACAGCGATCACTGTATGAGATCCCACCGCATCCCCAAACGCCACCTCGAGATTCAGTAGTGGCGGGTCGATCAAAGGTACTGCAAGCACAACCAGAAACAATTGCGCTGAATGACAACGACGATGACTTTGGTGGTGATGATATCGACGACGACTCATTTGCGCAGGCGGAATTGACCGCCACCCAGACGTTGAGGGTAGGTCGTCCTCGATGACATCTTCATGCATATAAGGTAGATAGCTTATGGTATGCAGAAATCACCGCGCAAGCGCTCGCCTCGAAAGAAGCAGAGTCCCCATAAGCCGAGCACACGAAGCGAAGTGGACGCTGATCCTGGTAGCCATTCCAGCTCACAACTCCAACGATATGTGATCAAGGCCGTCATTGGGGGAGAGTACACGAACGACAAGGGCAGGACCTGCGAAGAAAAGGTGCTTTTCGGTGAACACGAACGCACATCAAGATCAACGGCCATCACACTACGAGGATCCTGGACTTCCACGCGGGTGGCCAAGAACGACATCGTGCACATCGCCTACCTTAGACATACCTTCAGCCCGGCTGATATCAAGCCGAGTCCACCAAGTCAGCTTCTAGTCTCGGACGATGAGAAAAGTCCATTCATCATCGTCCATCCAGACCACATGCTCTCTGCGACTACCGTTGCCGACTCATTCGACTGTATTCGTAAAGCTGTACTGCAAGACCGAATCAAGGCGACAGGCGAGTCAAGCAAGGCAATGGTTTATGGAAGCGTTCTACACGAGATCTTCCAGCAGGCTTTGAGCAGCAATGCATGGGACGAAACATTCTTGGCACATGTCGTTGAGCGCACGGTACGAGCTCATGCTGAAGGCCTCTGGGAGCTTGGCATGCGCGACACAAATCTGGCAGTTGAAGAAGTGAAGGCTAAGATGGGTGAGCTTGGTGCTTGGGCAAGCGTGTTTGTGAAAGCTTCGCCAGGATCTGATGCAATGGCGGACGATCGCGATGGTGCGAAGGTGCACTTGGCTGTCAGCAAGCTTATTGCTATCGAGGAGCACATATGGAGTCCGCAGTTCGGCCTCAAAGGCAACGTGGACGCCACCGTTCAGACAACACTGCAGGATGGCACGACTAGAAAGAAGTTGATTGTGCCGTTTGAGGTGAAGACCGGACGAACGACCCACAGTCCAGCGCATCGAGCACAAACAGCACTGTACACTTTGTTGTTGTCTGATCGCTACGACGTTGCGGTCGAGGCGGGCATACTATACTATCTCGAGAGTTCTTCGATGTCGCGCATCGCCCCGCCACTCATTGAGGTGCGACAGATGCTTCAACAAAGGAACAGACTGGCGTCACTGATCTTCAGTGCCCGGCATCCCGCAAAGACAGCGCAGAAGACACTTGCGATACCTTCGTCCAATCTAGACGATCACGGAGATATCGGCATGAGCGATGCTCCATTGGAGCAGAAGTCGACACAAGACACCGAGGAATCTGGCCTGCCATCTTTGCTGAGGAAACCATTCAAATGTAGTCGCTGCTATGCTCAGCAAAGCTGCTTCACCTACCACGCTCTTGCTGAAGATGGGAACGCCGATTCTGCAGGTATGGTCGACGACAAGACGAAGAACCACAGTCTTACATGGCAAGAAGCTGTCGGGCACCTGATCGGCTCAGTATCACAACGTGACCAAGCTAGGATGCTCAAACAGTGGTTCGGCAAGTGGGACAGGCTGCTTACTTTCGAAGAAGGCGATCAGGTCAGGTACAAGAAAGAACTTTGGACCAAGACTTCTTCGGAGCGGGAAGAGCTCGGGCGCTGTTTTGGTAACCTTGTCATGACGCGAGACGTGACGAAGATAGCCACGAACGTTACACAACAAGTCGTGGACGGCATCGAGGGTAGTGGCGGCAAGATCAACCGGTTCGTCTACGCTTTTAGTCGAGCCGGCCCGAGTAGAGGCAGTACCTTCGCTGAAGGAAGCCAGCTGACAGTCGGAGAACCTGTCGTTGTATCATCTGAGCAGGGCCAATGGGCTCTAGCGAACGGTTATGTGGTGGCAGCGAGCAGGCATGAAATCACCGTGGCTGTCGATCGTCGTTTAGGAAACAGCAGACAGCGACTCGGTGGCTTCAACGAGGATACCAACCAAGTATTCCGTGGCACGATGACTGTTGGCAAGGAAGATGATCCAGCACTCTCTGCTGGCGAACAACGACAACTATACCGGCTCGACAAAGATGAATTTTCGAATGGCTTAGCGCTTGTGCGAAACAACTTGGTCAACCTGATGAGTAGTCATCCTCGTCATACCAAGCTCCGCCAGCAGGTGGTGTTTGGCGCTCAGCCAGACTTCATACCCAGCTTGACTGCGCCTAGCGCCGTGCCGACCCAGCTCGGTGACATGAACGAAGACCAAAGAGGTTCCGTGCAGAAGGTACTCAACGCCCAAGACTATGCTCTCATCCTAGGCATGCCCGGCACAGGGAAAACAACCACAATCGCACATATCATTCGAGCTCTGCTGGCACAGGGTCAGAGCATTCTGCTAACGAGCTTCACCCATACCGCAGTGGACAACATTCTGCTCAAGATCCGCGATATTGCGCCAGCTGGCAGTATTCTCAGACTTGGCGTCCCAGCCAAGATTAACAAACAGGTTCAGGATTTCTGCCAGCTTGCTGCGACACCGCGTACAAGCATTGATGAGATCGATGCTGCGTATATGGACACCAAGATTGTTGCAACCACATGCATGGGCACCAACCACGCGCTGTTTCAGCGGAGAAGCTTCGACGTCTGCATTGTTGATGAAGCCAGTCAGATCACTTTGCCGACGATCCTGGGGCCACTTTTGCACGTACGCAAGTTTGTCCTCGTCGGTGACCACTTCCAGCTCCCACCTCTCGTGCAGAATCGTACTGCCTTAGAAGGAGGCCTCGATATCAGCTTGTTCCGCCAACTCAGCGAACAGCACCCAAGTTCCGTTGCTGCTCTTGGACGACAATACCGCATGTGCGAGGAGATCATGATGCTTTCTAATGAGCTCATCTATCATGGTCAACTCCGCTGTGGAAACGAGGCAGTCGCACAGCGTGCGCTACAAGTTCACAACCCCGAAGCACTAAGCAGATTCCATCTACCTTCGTCGACGAGAGCTGAAAAAGCTAAATGTGCCAGCGATGCATCCTGTTGGCTACAGCACGCAATCTCGCCCATCCGAAAAGTTGTCTACGCTGACATTGATGCATGCGGCAAAGCTGCGCTGGAGACATTGACCTCGGGAAAGAACATCACAAATCAGCTGGAAGCTACCTTATCAGCGCAAATGGTCCTGTCGTTCCTAGCCATGGGTGTCCCAGCAAATGAGGTCGGAGTCATCACCCTTTATAGAAGTCAACTGGCTTTGATTCGACAACTTTGCAAACAAGCTGGCATACCTGTCGAAGTCGAGATCGATTCTGCAGATCGGTTTCAAGGGAGGGATAAAGAGTGTATCATCTTATCCATGGTCCGCAGCAATGACCAAGGTATTGTTGGTGATTTGCTGAAAGACTGGAGAAGAGTCAACGTTGCGCTCACGAGAGCGAGGTCGAAGTTGGTTGTCTTGGGAAGTAGAAAGACACTCAAGCATAACGACCTGTTGGCGAAGTTCTTGGCGCTCGTCGATCGAGAAGGATGGACGTTGGACTTGCCGAGAGGTGCGGACGAACAGCATACTTTCAACTTCTTGACGCAGGTGACGCAGGTGACGCAGAATATCCTGCTTGATACTGTTAGTCCGGCGGATAGTAGACGACTCAGTCCGGCGAAGAAGGGTGTGACCCAGCAGAGTTCGAGCACAAGGGTGCCATTGCAACTAAGTCCCACTGCTGCGAACCGAAATTTGAGCCAGAGGACGTTGAGTGAGAAGGACAAGGTAGGTCCGAAGCGGATCGATGGCCGAGGGAGTAAGAAGACGAGGATGGCGAAGGAACAGGTCGCGATTGAGATATTTGAGAACTTTACTGGAGAGGAGTTCTGACTCTGGAGTAAAGAGCATGGCATGTTGGATAAACAGGGACAGGCTTGGTCAACTTTAGACCTAGTGGAGAGAGCATATGTGCTTGGGTATAGCATCGATGGGGTGTTGTCCTAGCACGATTTTGATTCTTGTATGACGAAGAGATGTGTCCGATGATCAACATGTTGTAACGTCTTGTGCCATGCGGATTGCGCACTCTGCACCTCAGATAGATCGAGTCCAGAGACAGCATTAGTCTGACAGGCGGCATGCCATTCGTGACACTATCGACATGCAACAATGCTGGCATGTCCACCACTATGAGCATATACGTGTCTAACCGTTCATTTTTTTGAGCAATCCTGCGTCATCAAATGCACGGACGATATCTGTAAGGCTCCGAAAACGCAACTCGATTCTTGACGCACTTTCATCCTACCTACATCAACCCTCATCAACTGTACACACTGTGGCCACCGATCATGTCAATCCTGACCGTGCGCTCCCGGTAACCTTTGAGCCTAAACAGAGTTTTTCTGAGGCTGCTATTGGTGAAGAAGTCCCATCTCGAAGTCTTACCGGGTGCGCATTGCTACCTAAGATGGGCCCGGTGCAGGAAGGGGCAAGCCGCTGTATATTGTCTCAGCGCAGAACGAGTGTGCTATATCCGGCCTTTGAAGGAAGCTTGCCAAGCCAATAGTTACGAAAGAAGAGGCTGAGCCAAGTGAGCCGTGGTCGGAACGGTGTTCTGTAAATAACGCTGGGATCGTCTCGAACGTGCTTTCTATTATGATGCTCCAGGACGCTAAGCACTCGACTACACGTGCTATAGGCGCTTGCCTCCCGAAAACATCACGGTAAACGAATAAAAGCTTTCGTTTGAGCAGAGAAGGCTAATCATTTGGAGTGGGAACGGCTATTATCGATCAGTGTTCCAATCATTGGCTCAATCCAGGCGTGGGAATTGGTCCATCGGGTCTGAGACTGTCATGTTGCCGTGGGTAATGTAGATGTCCGTCTATTTCCGGAAGGTGGACGCAATCAGGTTGCTCCAAGTGGCCAGTGTCCAGTCGCGTGCATTGATGGCATCGCACAATCTTCTCGAGATGTGTTCAAGTTGGTCGATCGCTTTTGAGCCTGCCATGGGTAGCCGTGATGGAAAGCTGTGGAATTGTCGAGCTGCAGTCAGCAGCGGAAAAGCATCTGTTTATACTGTCTCGAGACCTGATCGAGCAACTTCCAATACCTGATGCAATGACTGCTTCAGATATCGCGTTGGCCCTGAGAAGCAGCAACCACCCCCAAGGCATCCAGTGCAACGTTTACCTTCACCTTTCGTTCCTGGGCATACATCGAGTTGGCCACGTCGCTCGCCCCATTCAGCAAACAGACAGGTCGAATACAGCTGCAACCGGCGGGTATACTAATCGCGGCTTCAAAGCACAAGGGTAGCACGACACAACAACCCCGTCCGAGTCAAGTCGCAATACTGGGCGATCAACCCAGATTTTGCCTGCAGCAGTCAGTCGTGAAGCACAAACGAATGAAAGTGTGGAATGGCACGAGACCATAGTGTCGCACCTCCTGGCAACACAGCAAATCCTGCCGCTGCCCAAGAGTTTGTTCTGCCTCCTACAAGACGTTTTATGAACGTCGGGCGTAGAGTTTATTCTGTTCTGAAAGAGTGTCCGAAGTGATCTACCTGCTGCTCCCACGTGTTTGTTCTCCCTCGTAGCTCGGACGCTAGATTAGTGACCGAGCCTCCGCCTCCAACGCTGTAGAAGATAACGCAGTAATGTGATCCGGTGTGACTGCACATACTCGATGATTGACGGGAATGTCGCAAGGTGGCCATGTGCGCACCCGTAAGCTTGCACGATGCTGATGTTCGTTATGATTGACGTGGCGAACGTTGTGCTTGTTAAGCTGCTGCGATGGGCATGACCGCCTCCACTACATCCCGTGCACTCGCCACACTGGAAGTAAAAAGCCATTGACCTAGTCATGGATGGAGTCCCTTGTCGAATTAAAGCTCTGCTGTCGCAAGTTCCTGCTCTTTCACCTGGCCCCGTTGCTCGGAGAGTAAATTGGTGGCATGACTTAAAGCTCGTAGAGCTCTATCGCTGATTTGCCCTTCGCCCCGTAACTAGATTTTTGGCGTTTGTGTAGCGGTTCTTCATGTCGCATACAATAGCACTTTGGATATCATCAAGCATTGCTCATCTGGTACAGTTGCCCAGACTGGTTCGAAAACAAATCAGTCATAACCGCCAACGCCACCGACCTGGCTGGCAAAAGCAGTGCTCACGGAGCGAGCGTCCTCGTCTTCCAACATCGAGCGGTTGCGACCAGCACCGATAGGGGGCTGAGGCTGGCCTTGACCTTCCACGTAGCGCCGAAGCTTGTCAGACTGCGAAAGCGAAGCTTGCTTGTTCAGGTCGTTGATGCTCAACCCAACCAGACTAACTCCACCTTGACCATTCTTGCCATTGGAAGTGATGTCCGTAATCTCACTTGCAGCGACACTCTCGCCAGCCACTGACTCTGGAGGAGCATGAGCTTTTCCGCCAGCAGGACCATTGCGCTGTCCGACTGGCAGAGTTGGCCAAGACTCCTGGAATCTTTGAAACATCGGTGGGTACTGGTTCGGAAGCGAAGCACCGCCAAGCGCTGAAGACTGCACCGATGACACATCGTCCGGGATGTAGCCAACAATACTGCCATCATTGGTGGGAGGTCCATCGCGGCGACCACCGTTCATGCGGTTCCGTGTAGCAGCAGCCATATGGTTGGCGTGCTGATAAGCCATCTGGTAGCGCTGTGGGCCTCGATATGAAGTCTTCGGGCGACTGAACTGCAGCAGCGAGACTTGAAGGTTGTTTAGCGGTCCTTCGACAAGGCAGTTGCGCTCCTTGAAATGCAAAAGGAGGTTGTGCCAAAGAGGGTGCTTGCTGAGCACTTTCGGGTTGCCGAGCACAACCAGACCATACTTGGCACGTGTGAGCGCAACGTTAAGACGTCTTGGGTCACTCAGGAAACCGATGCCTTGGTGATCGTTGCTGCGCACGCAGGATAGCACGATGAAATCCTTCTCACGGCCCTGAAAGGCGTCCACAGAAGCAACCTCTATCTCCTTGTAGTGCTCCTTCTTGAAAGTGCCAGTTTGCTGCATGCTCTGCACAACAAACGCGCGTTGACCCTCGTATGGCGTGATGATACCAATGGCTGAAGGGCTTACGCCGGCCTTGAAGAAGCGCGTGACGATCTTCTCCACATTCGAGGCTTCAGTGCGGTTGAGGTAGGATGTGCCAGAAGCACTGATCTCCTCATTGCCCAGATTTGACCAGAACATCATGGGAGAGTCAGCCACTGGCCACGGGAAGTCGACATCTTTTCGGAGACGCTGCTGCTCGGTGACACCATTTTGAAGTGCACCGTCGTAGAACATGTTCGAAGGGAACACTGAAAGGCATGGGTGCATGCGGTATTGCATTTCCAGGCGGATTGGTGCACAGCCAAGAATGACTAGACGCTCGAAGAGCGATTGGTTGAGTCCCGCCTTAGCTGCCTTCTTGTTCATGATGACAGGTCCAAGCTGTTGGTGGTCACCAACAAGAACGACTTGCTTGCAACCAAGGACAAGTGGAATCATGCACTCTGGTTCAGCGGATTGTGTGCTCTCATCGATCAATACCGTTCGGAACTTCAGCTTGGCGAGTCTTGGGTCACCAGCACCAACACAAGTGCAGCAAATAACATCAGCATTCTGCAGAATTTCACGCTCGGCAGCACGCGTCAACGTCTTGAACTTCTTCTCGTCCTGACTGGACAATTCGCCAAGCTCTGCTTTGAGTTGATTAAGCTTGTTGAGCTCGACATTGGTGTCGTTCATCTGAACCTGTCTGTGGAGAGACAAGAAGCCGACATTGCTCTCGACATCCTCGCGCGACTTAGCAGTCACGCGAACGACCTTCAAACCAGTAATGTGAATGCGCTCGCACAGCTGATCCACAGCGACGTTGGAAGGAGCACAGACCAGGACCTGACCTCCATTGATCTTTGACAGGTGATAGATAATGGTAGCAGACGTGACGGTCTTGCCGGTACCTGGTGGCCCTTGAATCAAGCTGAGTGGTCGCTGTAACACTGACTTGACTGCATTTATCTGCGAGCTGTTGAGATCTGGCAAATTAGGCACACTGAATTTGCGAGGCAGCTGAACCTTCATGGGCGCAGCTGCAACTTCGTGGCCTAGCAGACGGTGGAAGATGTAACCTGAGACAGACATCTCATCAATGGCGAACGTCTTCATGGCGTGCTGCATGCGATCAAAGGAGGTTGCTTTCCAGACATAATCAGCGGTGAAGTTGTGGGTGCATTCTGTCGGCACAGATTTGTGGTCTCCTCTAGATCGCAACTCAATCTGGACTTCATCACTCTGATTGTTTGGGATTTTGATGACATAGCCGACGCCTTCCCATTGCGGTCGCAGCTCCCCAGTGTAGCGCAGGCGCATCTCATCACCCACAGCAAGCTTGACATCGCCAAGCTCGAGCTTTGGGAGCTGGAATGCTGCCAAGTGCTTGTTGTTCAGACCAAAGTCCCAGCGAACAATGAGGTTGTCCTGGCTTTGCGCCTCCTTCAGCTTGCGGTCGTAGTCTGCCTCAATCTTGACCAAAGGCCCAAAGACGTTTTGGTACTGGTATGCATCGTCGTAACGGAGCAGCACGGGGGCTGGCTCGTCGTCAATTCCAGCACTCTTCTCCAAGTCTTGAATTGTGGCGCTACTGTTGTCCTTCCACAGCTCTTCGAGCTTAGCGATGACCACTGGGGGCAAATGACGAGCGCGCATCTGCTCCTGATCGGTGGGTGCATTGACGAGCCAAGGAAGGAAAGATCGATCCTCAATCAGCGGCTGCCACTTCGAGGTATCCCAGTTCATGTCCTTGCTGCTTGGCATTGCTGCACAAGGTTGACGGCATAGAAGCACGACGACTGTGTCGCTCTTTGCTGGGATGAAGCCGAGCAGGAAGACATTCTTGGTGGCGCAATTGTAGCATTCCAGCGTTGTGTCGCCCAGCGGTGAAGATGGGTGGAGCTGGACCTCCTTGTGTCGAGCGCGAACCAAGTGATTGACAATGTGGCTGCTCGACGTGTTGCCTCGTGCAGAGCAGAACCACTTTGTGCATGATAGACACTTGACAACTGAGCTGGGGTTGTGGATACCGCAGTAAGCGCAGGCATGTGCCGGCAGTTCAACCTCCTCTTCTTGTCCTGGTGCGGGTAGACCGTTCGCTCCATTGACAGCATGGCTCGTTACAGATTCGGCATCGTCATCGTCGAAGGTGTCATCGTCGTCGCCGCCGATCCTTCTCCGCGGTCCGCCGTTGAGGTTCGATTGGCCATATTCGCTGTCGAGTGCACTCTCACCTGCACCAAGCGTCGAGATATCGTCGCCCTCGCGGATTGCGGATGCTGAATCACCAACAAGATGGTTCCCCACCTGTATGAAAGCGCCCTCGGCGGTGGCCATGACGGGCGGTGGTGGGTGACGGAGCGGAGTGGGAGTGTTGGTGGCGCTGAGGCCAGGGAGGTTAGGTTGTCTCGATCAGGGCTGGTGCGATCTTGCGGACGCCGTCGTCGCGTGTGGCCCGTCAGCTGGCAGGCAGACCAGGCGTGCCTCCTGTGTATGTATGCTGCTTCCCTCCGAAAAGAAAGAGTCGCGCTTGCCAAACTGCGGATTGCGGCTGCTCGCTTCCCTGCAGCACAGCACTTGGCGCATCAGAAATGTGGGGTCGCGGTTGCAGTTCTGCGTACGTCTTTTCCATCTTCACATGCACCTTGCGCTGCTTCTGTCCGCAACACAAGATGATCCGGCGCCAAGCGCGTCAACGGCGCGACTACCTCTACCGACGGGCTCTCACGCTACGGGATGCCGAGATCGCAGAGAAGCGGGCAAAACTGAAGGCATCGCTTGCTTCAGGAAAACCGCTCGACGCAAGTATCGCGAACGACAAGCAGCTGAGAAAGGACTACAAGTATGACGAATCAAGAGCAGGCCGGTCAGCAGAGGATGAGTTGGACCTCGACGACGAATACAGCTATCTCTCGGGAGTAGTCGATCCACGCCCACTGATCACCACTTCTCGCGATCCATCCAGCAGACTCGCGACATTTTCCAAGGAGATTAAGCTGCTCCTTCCCACCAGCAGTCGCATCAACCGCGGTAACATGATACTGCCGAACCTGACAGATAGCGCCAAGGCGAACGGCATTACGGACATGATTTTGGTACACGAACATCGAGGTACACCGACAGCCATGACCATCTCACACTTCCCCCACGGACCTACAGCTTCGTTCAGCTTGCACAACGTTATGCTGCGACACGATATCCCGAACTCGTCGAGAGGAACCGTCAGCGAATCGTATCCTCATCTCATCTTTGACGGCTTCACGACACAGCTTGGCAAGAGAGTGCTCAAAATCCTGCAGCACCTTTTCCCGCCACGAGAGGTGACCACACAGCTTGGGACGAGAGTGGTAACCTTTAAGAACATTGAAGACAGCATCGAGGTCAGGCATCATGTATTCGTTAAGACTGGCTACCAGAGTGTAGAGCTGGCAGAGGTTGGCCCCAGGATGACGATGAGATTATTCGAGATCAGGCAGGGTACGCTAGAGAATAAGGAGGGCGATGTGGAGTGGCACATGAACCAGTACACGAGGACTGCGAAGAAGAAGGATTACCTGTGAGCCTTTGAGATCTGTCAAGATGCTTTATCTGTGGACTTGACTTGAGAGAGGCTGTTGCCATAGGAGGAGGTGCAGTACGCACTGTTCGAGCATGGTTCCATGGTCGTTGTGCTGACACAGACCACGGTACGGCGTGTCAGACAGACACCCCGTTGGGGCAAGGCCCAAGGGGCCGTGGGAAGCATCAGGCTGATGACCCTATCACTAGAAGATCAACTGGTGGTACGTACTTCACCATAGCTGGAGGCCCCTTCTTATACAGGTCAGGCCGTCAGTCACTGGTCACACTGTCTTCAACTGAAGCTGAATATGTTCAGCTCACCACTGGTGCTAAGGAGGCAGTACCCCTAGCTAGGGTTATTAAAGAACTAGGCTATCAGGGCCGCATCAGGCCTGTCACTCTGTATGAGGGTAATCAGCCAGCCGTTCACATGACCAAGGCTTGTACAGTAGATGGAAGAACTAAGCACATGGATGCAAGGGTTCACTTCATCAGAGAGAAGATCCATGATGGCACAGTCACCATTGAATGGATAAGCACGCTTAACCAGATAGCAGATGGAGTCACTAAGCTACTGGACCGTGTTAAGCATGAGAGGTTCATGCAGCAACTCAACTCTGCATGTCGACTCAGGCTCGCCTGCATAGAGCGATGCTTGCCTTGACTTTTGAGGTAAGTCTCTGGCGTGCCATCCTCCAGCTATCAAAGGTCATCCTTTTTGCTCAAAAAATGCAATGGCCACGCAACAATTATGTACTTGAGCTTAGTACTGAGAACATGGACTGCGTGCGCGTCATTCCAGAGATGATGTGGCACGAACAGAAACTTCCTCAAGAGCACCTACGTTTTGAGTTTTTTTGTAGTGAGGAGTACGAGGAAGAAAGGCTGACGGAAAGGAGGAATCCGCCACACCCCCTGGGAGACGTATTCCAGCCAGGACACCAAGAGACCACCGCTCCTTGCGGCCACGAACCAATCACTGGTTGCCCTCATGGCTCGCAACCAACGGCTCTGTCTCACGACCGGACTGAATGACTAAATTTTCCTCGATTCTGGATTAGGAGGGCGTACAGCAACGGCTGTCGTGTAGTGAAAGCATTATCCTCTCGTTAATGTCGCTGCAGCTACCCTTGAATCGGGTTGACCTCTATGATTCGTGCCTGACTCAAACACCCGAACCGACATTCCGTATAACATATTCTCCTCAAAAAAGCCCCCCACAACTCCGAAACCCACAATGATACACCACCTCCCACTTCCCTTCCCGGTTCCTCACCCAATGCAACAACCCCAAACTGTCCCTCGACACCCCCTGCACATCCCCCGTGATCTTCACAAAAATCCAAACCAGCGCATTCCCACTCAACAAATCTACCTCGGCATGATCCAGCGCAATCTCCATCCTCCAGTCCGGATTCGCAATCAGCATCATCTCATACGCTTGGAAATGTTGATGTCGATCCAGTTCCACTGCGAGGTTATTGTGCCGTGCTCGAAATCTGGGCGATGTGTATTCAAAGGCTGCGGTGAAATCGCGACGATTGAAGCATTCGACCAAATTGCGGGAGAGTTTTCGTAGTGATCCTGTGCCGTCGCCGGCTATGGGGCTTTGGCGGTGGGCGTAGTGGGTGGTGGGCTTGCTTGGGAGCAGGAGGGAGAGTGAGTTTGGGAGCGGGAAAGGGCCATACGTGGACGTCATTTTTTCGTTGAGGCTGCAGGTCGTTGTCCTTTGTCCTCCACGTTTAACATTGATGTTGTTGTTGTTGTTGAAAAGCCAAGCTGACTGGGGATACAACCACGCTCGCCAAGGGGATCCGGTCGATTGCCAATACCTTGTCGATTAGGCGCTATGCCTTGCCATATCGAGTCTGGGAAACCTGCATAGATAGTCAGAACTAATCGAAGCCTCCAGACCTGGTCAGGGTCCAGCAAAGTGCATGAGACGGTGTTTAGTAGCTTGTTGATCCTTCTCACTCGATGATGTCAAGGAATACTATTAGCTTGGCTTCGCAGACACCACCTGAACAAGGAGGTGGCGGCACGTTGTAACCATGAGGATGACGTTTTGAATAGGGTAGAGGTCATTGTACAGACCGCGATTATGTCAGCTTCGTCTCCATTTCTTTGCAATCTAAAAAGTCCAGTCCTTCAGCAACCAGAGTATTACTGTTATGATAATGGTTGTGCGCTGTTGTCATGGTTCATGTCAGCGAACTCGCACGTGCAAAGCGGATACGTATGCACTTCTGCTCCCCAGTAATTTTGCGTGAACCTTTGAGCATGAAGCGCGTAGTAGTTGGGCTCGACCTGGGCACGACCACCAGCCACCTCGAAGGCTAATAAGGCCTCTATTTTCTCACTTGGAGCGACGTGCGGCCGCACAGGCTTTAGCCTCGACGCGCGGCTGCACTCGAGCGCCGCTCTAGCGCAACATTCCCTACTCGAGTCTTGTGTAATGAAGGCGAGTGCCAGCCCTGGAGGGTGCGGCGCTAGCTAGGGTGCGGAGGAGAAGTCGGCTGCAAAGCGGAGCACCTCACACTCGGGGGAGATTAGGCACCAGTACGTAACATAGGCTCGTCGATATGCGGACCAGAGGCCCAATGTATGTCTTATCAAGATAATGCGCGCAAAGAGAAAGTCTTTATACCATATAGTCGTTCTTGGCCGGGATATAGCCTGATTGTGTGATCGTAGCCGATCACATGACACGTGTACATCTCGCGTTTGTCTCGTCTCGACGCGCCTGCAGCTCTAAGCTCTATGTTGCAATCGAACACAACCCTACATCGCAACACCACAACGTCTACCATGACACACGATTCTTGGTATGGACTTATCGATAAGTGCTGCGCTTTCTACCCGAGATGATTTCCGGAGCTAAGATACCCGTCCAGGTGGAGATAGGCGGCGACCTTCCATATGACATCACCTCTGCTGCCTCACGACCTTAACTCCATGTCGAGTTGACTGCTTTCGCCTTTGTGGGGCAGGCCAACTTGTCTGACAGGAGGCAGCAGCAACACAACTATGCTGAAGCTTTTATCACAGCCGCAACTTATTCGAATAAAGCTCATGTCGTGCGACAACACTTGTCTAGATCCCATCAAGGTTGAGATGCTCTACAGTCCATAACAATCTACTGGAAAAAAGTGACGAGGACGTCGCGTACGCTGCCTTACATTCATAATGCGGATAGGCCCGGGCCAAGAACGATTCGACGGTAGAACTCCTTTTTCCTTGCACACGTTATTGCAGCAGCCGGACGTAAAGCACTCCCCTACACGTCGCTACGGCGAATGAAAGCATCCCCAGCAAGACTTAAATCACGGGTGGTATATATTGGATAGCGTTGATACCGGAGAGCCGTGATAGCAGCTTGAGGCTATGGCCATGAATGATCTGAGCTCAACCATAGAGCATGCGAAGTTCATCCAATGTCGACTGAATAGCTAAAGCCGGGAACGACTCAATGGTTTCAGCCTGTTGTCCCAGTTGTGGATTCCCGCCTATCTTCGCTTCTTGTCGTTCGAGTCTGCGCCAGAGGCTGCGATACTATCCCGTTCGAGCATCAGGAATGCCGCCGCTGCGGCTGGTCCAGCTAGGATCACAACACCGGCAGCTTGGAGGAAAACATGGATGCAACCGCCAATACTCTTGGCTTTCGGCAGTGTTGCAGTCTCAATAAACAGCGTTGCCGCCCAGACCACGATGGCTGAAGCAGATAGGATATTATCCCATTGTAGGAACCTCGCGGCTCCAATCTCGAATGATACTAGTTGTGGTGTCGTATCTTGCCAGTAAGGATATGGTATCAATATCTCAGCAAAGTTGATCGCTGCGGATATCTCATCGCGAATCCAATTTGGCATCCAGCTCTGAGCCATGAGCAGGCCCATTGCTGAGACGTGGAAGAGGCCAGAGGCAAGTATGCTGAAGATGTAAAACTTCCTTGCGCCATCAGAGCCACCCTTGCCAGAGCCGATGACGACCGAGAGGATCTTCCAGCTTCCGAACACTAACACTGGATGAAACAACCTCAAGATCGTCCATAGCTGCTGACTTGCTACACCCTCCCCATCAGGCTTGCAGTGGATCATCAACACCGTAGGAACCACGTGTCCTACCACAACGGCATACCCCAGCGCTCTTAACCCTCCTTTTGCTGCTCTCGCCGGATAGTTCGGAGTCATCAAGAGATGCAGCACACACCACACCGGCGTAAGCATCCCAATTCCCAACAACTCTCCGATCACCTCAGATACATAAGTAACTGCCAGAAAGGTAGAACCCCTTCCGCCTTGATGCGCTTCCGCCAGCATCAACAGCCATATGCTCGATAATGTTCCGAGCAACGGATGGCCCTGCAAATGAGCTCTAACATTTCTCGAATCCAGGGTAGTCCAGAAGAAAGCGACCATGAAGGCGAAGTAGTTATCTAAGGATGCGATTCCTGTCTGGGGTATTTTGATTGGAATGTTTGTGTTCGGTAGAATGCGGTTGCTGTATTCGAAGACGTCTGCCAACACGATGGTGCCATTCTTCTCAGCTTGGTCGGCAAGGGAAAAGTGCGCCAGTACAAGAAGACCGCTAAGGATGACGATGCAGATTGGGCGTGCATAACCCATGATGGTAATGGTACTGTTGTTGCTTGCTCTATGGTTGTGACTGTCGATGACGCTAGATCGCAGGCCAACCAGATCGATGTCGTCGAGGTGTGAGCTTCCTTGTAGAGTTGATTTATGCGACCCGATGAAAGGCGAAACGTCTGCGAATCTGTGAGTTGTCGAAGTTGTTTGCTTTTGTATATCAGTTTGAGATTGAATGTCAGCAATAGTGGTGCCTCCCGTTGTACCTCGGTATCTATAAGCCTGTATTTCCGCGCATGGTTCGCGGACCGAAAACTCGTTACCACGACCATCAGTGATCCAAGCATGTGATGCCGCTGTAAGTATAGGCATTGAACCTCATGTCGCGTCGCTTTCGCTCCTGAATCCTTGTAGTACCGAACATATATCTGTGCGATGCCAACATTTGAACTGAAAGAGTCTACTGGTTGCCTAGAGTACGCCCGAGTTCCTCACCTCGATCTGCTGCTGCCTTAACTGCTTTGTCCACAATCGCGGCGAAGCCAGAAGCCTCGAAACTCTCCAAAGCAGCCTGTGTAGTACCATTCGGACTGGTCACGTTCTTCCGCAGCTGTGAAGGGGGCTCTGACGACTGCACGAGCATCTTGCCTGCACCGAGACATGTCTGCTTCGCCAGACGGGTCGCAACCTCTTCAGAAAGGCCGAGCTTGGTAGCACTGTCAATGAGGTGCTCGACCATGGCAAAAAAGTAAGCTGGACCAGATCCAGAAAGACCAGTAACGACGTCCAGCAGCTCCTCTTTGTCCACCCATTCAGTCGCTCGGCTTACGCTTCCGAGAAGAGCAGCGGCTTGTTCTTTCTGCACCTTGCTCACATCACCGCCAGCATACAAACCACTCGCGCCTTCGCCAAGAAGGGCAGGTGTGTTTGGCATGACTCTCACGACGGCAGGACTTTGACCATCTTTAGTCTTGCACCACTCCTTGAGACTTGCCCCCGTCACCCCAGCAGCGATGGACACTACGAGTGGTAATGAGGAGCCCGAGAATGCTGAGGTGGCAAGTTCCTGGCAGACAGTCTTCGCGACTTGTGGTTTGATGGCGAGAATAATGATGTCGGCGCCTGATGCTGCTTCGTTGTTGTCTGTGGTTGTTCGTACGCCGAGATCGGTCATCTTCTGTCTGTTCACGTCCCATGGTTCGGAAACAATTATGTTCTGCTTGTTGATGCCCTTGGATGTGAGGCCGGATATGATGGCGGCGGCCATGTTGCCACCTCCTGCAACACAATCAGCGCTTCCTCTCGCACTGCCACAGGGTGATCGGTAGTGATTCGACATACACGCTGTCCTTATCATGCCATAGTTGTGCTGTTGTATTGACATGTGTGACTCACCGATGAAGGAGATGGTCTTTGAGGCCAGGTCAGAAGACATGTTGAACCACAGTCACTTATGAGGTTCTTGGGGACTCAGGCTGAGCGGTACCCAGTCTGTCGCTCTGTTGTGCAGTCAATGGTTGACAACAGATTGAGGTCGTCGCTTCCTCCTTACATGCGGGTTGCGATTTTGCAGGGATGGCGAAATGGTTTCCCCACCCCCCGAGGCAGGAGCTCCTACCCCCCTACACATTGGACTGGGTAGGAGCTCCTGCCTCGGCAGCTGGGATGGAAACAGTGCATCCATGATTACAACGAGGCCTCACAGTACGCGGCATCGACATTGCGCAGCTCCTTCATAACACGTCCGACACTGAGTGGAAGCGGACACGAGCGAAATCCTGTTGCGGCGAGCATCGGCCTACAGTACCTTACTTCTACGAGCTGCACAACGCGATCACGAACCACCAACGCGCTCCATCACCCATGCGCTTGCAAAGCTCGAGAGGTTGCGCTATAGGTCTACGTTTCAATAGGGGGTATCGATGATGACGAGACTACTTGGGCGTGGCAGCCTAAGGTCGTTGAGCGTTACACGCCGTGCACACCAGGATTGAAGACTTCATGTTGAGCTGTACGAGGCGATACCGCAGTCTATAGCGGTCGCACATGACTATCGAGAAT
The DNA here is from genome assembly GCA_000504385.2 of Exutisphaerella laricina CBS 326.52. NCBI lineage: Eukaryota > Fungi > Ascomycota > Dothideomycetes > Mycosphaerellales > Mycosphaerellaceae > Exutisphaerella > Exutisphaerella laricina. The sequence goes on from KZ106766.1 coordinate 72,108, forward strand.
CCAGGCAGACTACTGGCGTAGAGCTATGGAGACACCTCAGCTTGCTCTTCTCCCTCACTGGTTGCGCGGAGAAGAAAGCTGACCATGGCACGAGCAACCAGGTCGCCATCGTGCGGTCGTCCTGCTCTAGCGATTCCATCGGCAGCAACTTCATCGCTCAGCATGCCTTGCTGTGCTCTAGAAGAAGCCGCAAGCTCCACCATGAACTTGTCGAACTCCGGATGACCTTGCAGCGTCAGGATACGACCTGTCTGATAAATCCCATGGACTGGGCAGGCCTCAGTGGAACCAATGGACAGGCAACCTTCAGGAACACTCTCAACGACGTCTCGGTGCATTTGATGCAAGACCTGCCTTTGATATTAGTCTTCCGAGTAACATGTTGAGGTTGGCCACCTGAACTGCTCACCAATGCCTGTTTGCCATCGAAGATCAATGAGCCAGCAGGTGTCAGATCGATCGTGGTAGTAGATATCTCATAGCCCGCGCTTCTACTAACTTTAGAACCTAGAGCGCGGGCTATGATTTGATGTCCGAAGCATACACCAATGATCGGCTTTCCCAGATCATAGGCCTTTTGGACGTAATTGATAAGGGACAATATCCACGCATCTTCAGCATTACCATCGACATCTTGCATATCATCAGTACGATCCGATGCATGGCGGGTGACAGAGTCTAGGCAGAGACTGACTGGCTTCTGTCAACAGAACGGCATCGATCTGAGACATTTCTGGATATGCTTGTTGGCTGGCTACTTCCCAATTTGAAAACACAAGCCTTCTGTCGCGCAGGGTCGGGTCATTGGACTTGGCTCTGCTCAACAGATTCTCGAAGATATCGCCATAACCTCCGTATCGCGCCTGTATCGCAGGAAGCGGTCTATCACATTCGAGTATGGCGAGACGCAGCGTCGATCGTTCTTTCAGCATGGTCACATCCATCATAGATCATATGTTCAGCTCATTACAGTCAGCAGAGCACAACTTTTCGAGTCCGGGCGAACGGCGAGTCTCCCGAGCCGGCACCGGCCGCTGTAGCGTTTATCCACCACCAAACGACATGTTTTCGCACGCATGCCATCCTCACTATGAGCGATAACGTTCAGAACGACCATTCGAATCTCGCCTGGGGGTCTCGAAAATGCCCCGGCTCGAGGTTCTTAGCAGTTTTGCGTCGATGGTTATACGAGAAGAAATGCTATAGGTCTATAAAGAGGATCAAGCACAACCACAGGATCCAGCCTGCTAGCTACGTAACGCGTCAAGACTGGTAGGCCTCTGGCCACATCTGACTTGCCATGCTGCATTGCCACAAAATACGTCTCTGAGGGTGTTTCTCAAGCTGCCCAGTAATACTGTGCATCACGCCTCGATTATGGAAGATGACGAGATCACCTTTTCGCCATCGGTGCGCATACGTGAATTCTGGCCGATAAACCCGTTTCTGCAGGTGATGGCAGATACGTCGGACTTCCGCCAGGTCGACGATTGATCTGGTGCAGCCGCTCATCGGATCCTTTACCGACAATGATTGCACGCAGCAGCCTAGTATTTGAAGATGCGGCTTGCGAGTGCCCGGATTCTTCCACACCATCGGATAGGAGTGCACTTTCTCACGTTCGAAAGGTGTCAGATCTGCTTCGGCCTTCTCTCTCCCGACTTTCGCGATTGTCAAGCCATCGTCAGACGCTCTGCAGCCTTCGATCCATTCGTATGCTCTGGGAGCATAGTTGACGGTAGCGCTAAGGGCAAAGGCCTGTTCTTCCTTGCTCAAAAGGTCAAAACATTTCGCGCCGGAAAAGACTACGACATCTTAGTCAGTTATCCTGGTACGATGTAGGAAATCTTACATGCGGTTGCTCCAGCTGCTATTGGCATAGTGTTACCACAAGGGAATACCATCCTCTGGTCCGGCAGTTCGGGGACCTCGATGGAATGCAACACGGTCGCAACACCGGGCAAATTCTCGTACACTGGGGCGTCCATGTGCCATCGATAAGGACGAGTGTATCCTGCAGCAATCTGCTCATCCCAGAGCGGCGATTCGTGGAAAGAAGTGTGATCCAAATGCTTCAGCTCGAGGTCTGGGATTCCTTCATGGCCATTCGTATTGCCTTTGCCGATCACAGTCACTTGGGGCGCTCTGGGTAATCGGCCGTTGTTGCCCTGCGAAAGGATATCATTCTTATTACTAAGCTGCTTTGCTCCGCCAGAATGGATGTCTTTCGCGGTAGGGTCGAAGGCTTTCGCCAGGTCAACAAGAACGTTCGGATCAATTCCAGACTGGCCGCGTATGACCAGCACGCCATGCTCGAAGAGAGCGCTGCGCAATGTTTCAAGATCTTCTGTTGACAAGGTGGCAAGATCAAGCAATCTCATCGATGTCGGCAGTTGCACCTCAGCCCCCAGGTTTGTCTGCTTGCGAATTTCGTCTTCGAGCGATGTCACGCTCAGGCGCTCCAGTTTGTGCGGCATAGTCGCAACAATTCGCAAATTTCAGCCATCAATGGAATGAGGTCGGTGAGCAGATTAGAGCGATAACTTTTTTGGTCGATCGCATATTATGCCACGCAGGTGCCGTAATCATCGAATCGTCCTTATCAGAGTTTCTGGGAAGCGAAGCAAGGATGTGCTGGCATGACAGGCTCTTTGCCCGACAACGCGACGTCACGTGCGACCTCGCTATCTTCTAACGGATCATCAAAGATATATAACGATTATCGAGTTGCGAGGACTGTCCTAATAGCTGTCGTCAAGACTTTACTGGAACCACAATATCCCGGGTCGGGACCAGCGACACCTCACTAGCGCTGAAGCGCCAGGAGCGTGGTTTATCATGGCGTAGGGACGTAAGATTGCCTGATGGCCTTTCTGCTATGGCACCAGCACTTTGAAGGGTTCTCTGCACGCGACATACCTGGCTGGCAATGTTGCATACTCTCGCTAAGGCTCTCAGCAGGGTACCTAACTCTGTCAGGTTTCATGCGCACGGGACATGCTATCCTTCTTGTTGGGTTGGTCCCTTCGTTAGGCCGGTCCGAGACGAATTATCTGGGTTGACAGCCTGGAAGCCGTGCTTTCCTGATTTGCTGTCTTCGCCGCGTGGCTGAGCTCGAGTGAAGCACAGTCGCTCAGCACACTCGTCTGCGCGAAGTAGACTATGTACTGACAAGATCCTTCGATGACAGGCATTTGTAGCTGTGCATCTGACGACTTCATTGTTCATTAGCGCAGGGCACGATCGAGCTTCGTGCAGAATTTGGTAGGTGGCTGGAGGAAATGCGAGGTAGATGAAGCAGACATCTCATTCCTGTTTGATAGGTTCGTGCAGTTCTCTCTCGTTGGTGGCATCTACACTCAAGTTCTCCACGCTATATAGAATCTTGCAAACGGAGCGGCACTAACCGTGAAGAGAACTGAAACTGAACCGCCGGCATTGACAACTTTGCTTCACGCGTCAAGAAGCGAGCAACTTTTCGATCCTCCACCGCCAACACTGCGAATACGTGTGAAAACACCAAGCGTGCACCTGCCACTTGCACAGCCAGTGTTTGGCATACCTGAGCTTCTGGAGATAATCCTCGGCAAATTAGACATTGTGGGAGTCAAGAGGGTGCAAGCTGTCAACAAGCAGTTCCGCGACGCTGTGACCTCGACCGAGTTGCAGTGTAAGCAAGCACCACGACCAGATTCCAGCGTTGGACTTTTGCGAGCCCGATTGCAAGACAGGTTCATTCAGACAGTGATGTTTGCAGAGTTCTCGTTTGAGAAATTTTCAAGTATGGATTGTCGAAGTCTGGGTAAGTGTCACAATCCGAAGCATCGACGATTATCCTGATGTTCACGATCGTGCCCAAAAGAAATGATCTAACTGTACGGATCTGGTCACTGGAGCGAGTACGTTCAGGGCAATGCAGTCTCAGCAAAGACTGGCATTGGCGCGAAGAAGTCATCGTTCACTTCTGAACTGCCACCAGACTTGACTGGCCCAGGCTGGAAGAAAATCTTTTATCTTCCAGTCGCCGCCCAAGAGGGTGAATGTACGGGCAAGCTGCTGTTTCGAGCACGCATTGGCAAAGCGGGCAGCGCAGACGAACGGCACCGCAATTCCCACTTTCGAGGAGTGGAAGGCACATCAAACAGGCATGGAGGAGAAGTGAGAGGTAAAATGTGAAAGAAACGCTCCAGTTTCCAGCGCTTCGTCTTTGTCGTAATTTCGTGACTCGTGCATGATGTCAAGCAGCAGGACAGACGACAGCAGGGTGTAAAAAGAGGGTTTGGCATCTCTTGATTACGGCATAGGGATCAGGCATGGCAGAGTGGCAAGGTCGATGGTGATGAAGCCGGTGGACAGATGTCTTCAACCGCCTGCTTCAGAGCACCTTCCATGAACCTGCCCTGCTTTTCCTTGTCAAGCATCGAAACAGCAGCATAGCAGTAACGAACCTCACTCCTTCGTGTTGGTACCAAGCGAGGCCTTAAACCATCCACTTCACACTTTGAGCAATGTTTTGACAAGGGTAATTTTCGGTAGAGTTCGCCGCGCTTGACGTGAATGCACTTCTTCCCATCTTCGACGACTGGTTGCAGGTATACGTGACGACGCATATCTGCACCGTCCTCCAGAGTCGGACCCCCAGATAGCCCTCTCCGTTACCGCACGACCATAAAGCAACGTGCCTGGGCCATGATAAGCAACGATTGGCTCAAAACAGCAGCACGTGCATAGCGTTGGCACGAGCGAGGACGGACCTGGTTGAAAACAAAAGGTGAGGCTGACCTCACCTCAACGGTCTCTTATGTTCTGGCGCGATAGATATATCCTCATTATTACTGCCCTGAGTTCTCATAGCCTTGCCATATTGTCGGCACGATAGCGCCACCCAGATAGACCTTCCATAGCCGGCAGCGGCGAAGATGAACGGAACCATGGCCAAGCACAATCGCGATCGGTCGAGCTCAAGGACACACTATACATTCGCGCAGGTGAGTGATGGCTTTGCCAGTGTTTTCACACGCACAACAGTGGAAGATGCAGCCTCGACGAGATCATCTGATGGGCCAACGGGCGGATATCCGTATCTCGGCGAATGTCGCCCATCCTTCGGCCCGTGTGCAAAAAGTGGTCTACCCTGCGTCATGAGGTGAGGGTGGTGGTGGTCCATCCGGATATCGTGCACGAGACTGCAAACAGCAAGTCGACATGGGTTTGCTGCAGGACTGATGAGGACCCCTCTTCACCTCCATCGCGCTTGCCTTGCCTTGCCTCGGAGGCTCCATCTGTTTGGCGCCAATCCGAAAACATCGTCGCCGCTATCGACTTCTTCCTCGCGGACACAATCCAGCGAGCAATCACTCTTCGTATTGGCATACCGCAGAGCAAGACATCAGGTGCCGAAGTCGTAGCCTCACTTGCATCAACACGATTCATTTCATCCCACTATCCTCAGGCTGCATCTTTGGGGCAACAACGCTTTTTCAGTCCGAGCTCAGCAAGCACTTCGGCACATTCGCTGCACGGTTCAGCGGGTTCTGAGCCATTACCTCGACATTGAGCTTCCAATCTGAGCTTCATTCCTTTCCCTTCACTGGAAATATTGCACAGAAGAATGCCTTCTGCTACTCCAACTCCGGATGGCGAGGTAGAGCAGTACAGGCCTGACATGAACCATCTCACACCAGCAGCGTTCATGCGTCCCACAACGCGGACACGAGCAAGCTCCAACGCAAAGACTAACGGCGTTGGCGTCCAGGTCGAGGATACGCGCATATGTGTTGTCATGGTGGGACTGCCTGCCCGAGGCAAGAGTCTGATAGCACAGAAAGGTACGCTGTATCGAGTTTGCAGCAGCTTTTCGTGACGAAATACTGATGAGACCGATAGTCGTTCGTTACCTTGGCTGGCTTAGTATCACGGCCAAATGCTTCAACGTGGGCAACTACCGGCGGACGGCGACACCACAGCCCAATGCCTCGTTCTTCGACACCAGCAACAAGGAGGGCGAGAAATTGCGGAAAGCAGCCGCTGAAGCTGCCGTAGCGGACATGTGCAGGTGGTTCAAACATCCCGACAACCTGATCGCGATACTCGATGCCACGAACAGCACCAAGGCTCGACGCCGATGGATCAAGGAGCGATGCGATTCTGAAGGAATCGAGACTTTGTTTGTAGAGAGCAAATGCGACAATGAAGACATTATCATGAGCAACATCTTGGAGGTCAAGACGACCAGCCCCGATTACGAAGGTCAGGATCCAGAAGAGGCTGCCAGAGACTTCAGAGAGCGGATCAAGATGTACGAGCGCGTATACGAAACACTTGACGAAGATGAAGCGGACATGACGTACTGCAAGATCATCAATGTGGGAGCTCAGGTTATCATCAACCGGATACAAGACTATCTCCAGTCACGGGTGGTATACTATCTGATGAATCTTCACATCAAGCCTAGGTCAATATGGTTAAGCAGGGTGAGTTTGGCAGATCCCTGCGCTTTACATTGATACATGCTAACAAATCTTTCAGCACGGGGAATCTATGTATAACCTGGGTGGGCAGATCGGAGGCGATGCAGATCTGTCGCCTCGCGGCCACATGTATGCCGAGAAGCTACCTGAGCTCGTCAAACAATCCGCTGGTGACCGCCCAATGACTGTCTGGATCTCGACCTTGAAGCGAACAGCGCAAACAGCCCGATATCTGCCCTACGAGAAGCTCAGCTGGAAAGCTCTCGATGAACTGGATTCAGGAGTATGCGACGGCCTCACCTATGGCGAGATCGAACAAAAGTTCCCCGAGGACTTCAAAGCCCGGGACGAGGACAAGTACAACTATCGCTATCTGGGAGGCGAGAGCTATCGAGACGTGGTCATTCGTCTAGAGCCAATCATCATGGAGCTGGAACGCTCTGAGAACATTATGATCGTAACCCATCAAGCCGTACTGCGTTGCATTTACGCCTACTTCATGGGATCGCCGCAGGACAAGTCGCCATGGATGGAGGTCCCGTTGCATACCTTGATCAAGCTTACACCAAGGGCATACAAGACCGAGGAAGAGCGACTGTTTGCCAACATTCCAGCTGTCAGTACATGGAGAGAAAAGGGTAGTGCGGCTGTTCATGCCGACACACCGGAGTCGCGGAGTCGTCAGTCTCCCATCATTGAAGGACAGACAAAATCGTAACGTGGGCTATACGAGTAAAGACACGTACAGCACCAAGCCTCTTGAGCATTTACAATTTGCGAGCGAGCATAGCGTGGCGTCACAAGATGTTATAGAAAAGCAGCATGCGGGAACACTGCCGCTTCATCTTGAGTCGACAGCATACGCAATCATTGCAGGAGAAGCAGTATTGGCCATCTCTTAACCGCATCCCGCATGCCAGTATTGTCACCTCGTGTACGTGCTTGCATCAGGCACCTTTGCAGCAAGCACAAGTCACTCGCGCAATCTGCGATTTTCACGACTCCTGGCAAACCCTGATCTCCTTGAGCGCGTAAGTAGTGAGAATTCCAGGGTTCATCGCAAGAGACACACAATCCTCAGTGCCCTCTTCCCCGCAGCCCTGCACGCCCGACAATCAGTCCACTCTCTCTCACACATTGAACCAGAGGCGCATGGCGAGGCCGCAAACTGCTATGACCCGTTTCAGAATTTTGGAGAAAACACAACGACATCCCCAGCCAAAGTGAACGCCACGAGACGTGAACTGGCCACAAAGGTGCAACTCACCAGAACTCTGGCGAAGCAGGTGAGACTCATACCGGCTTGTCACCACCACCAAACACTTAGCAGCAAACGTTTACGAGGAGAGACATCACAAGCTAAACCGCTAACAACAGCAGGAACCAAATCAACGGCAAGTACAGACCAGCCACCACAAGGCTGCGCCCACGGTACCGTCCATGACTTCGCGGATAAGTTATACAATCGTGTGGGTTTGTGGGTTTGTGGGTCAGTTTCATTAGCGGTCTGGCTATTTAAGGTTAAAGAGGAGCGTTGTGTTCCGTGCGGAGATGGGTATTACATGGCGTACGTACTTGCGTATAATGATAAAAGTCCTTGGGAAACATTGATGAAGCTTCAACAAAAACAATGGCGGATGTACGTCTTTGATAAGCAAAAGGAGTTGGTTGACACGAGCTACCTGCATCACTCCGAGGTGCCTTAGATTTGGTGAAGGAACCATTATTTTGAGGACCATGTTCATCTTGATGATGCCTGCGGCCTGCATGGTATGGAACAATAAGCACACTAGCATCTTCGGCGGGGAGCAAAGTGTTCCCCAGTTGTTGTACGTATGTCGAAGCCACTGCAGTAAACTTTCTTCGTTGCATGAGATGCAGGCTGCACGCCTGCATGCTCAATTTAAGCACTCATCACGGAAGTACGTATCGTACGGGTTTGCCTTCATCAAACCATGCATGCAGTCGCGCGAGACGCCATAAATCCCTTTCTCGCGTGCACCCAGCGAGATGGAGGTATATGCTTCGCTGAGATTATCGGACAAAGGTAGGCGGCTTACTATGCGCCACTTCGCTTGGGCTTGCCAGTGTCTGAGAAGGCGCGCAGAGTCTTTCTCCCGTCAAACTGCTTGCAAGCGATGGTGAGACCAGTTTTGTATCTTGGTATGGTTGACATCTCGGCAGTCGCATAAAGCGCCCCGATTCGGAGCAGGAGCCCGAACCACGCCTATGTGGAGACGTTGGCTTGAGGCTATATCATTGAAACATGGCGTAAATTCGCATGATGTGTTACAGCTGCCAGTCCTGTCCAGACCATGCTCCAGTCCAGCTCATACGCCTGCTGCGGGTCGGCTGTCGAAAAAGTTTGGGAAATGCCACTTGTTGTCCGGAGCATTCGCTGCATGAAAGCTGGCCGGCAGTGCATCATGCGCCTTTCAAAAAATATATCGACTTCCAGAACGGCATGCAGGAATACGGAGTGGGTTGATACAGGGTCCTTCATGCCAAAGCTATGCTCTATGGATTCCTAATGCCTCCTGGCAGCACCACCAGCGCCTTGCTATGCAGAAATGCAATCATTCGCTGTGCTTCTGTTAGCCGGGTTCGCCCCAAGATTTGCAATGGATACTCACTTATAATGATACACAAAGTAGTTCGGTAACCCGTACGATTTCCAGTTAAGACGCGATGCCATCTTTGCAAAGCCTTCGGTCTCAATCAGATGATAGAACGGGAAGGGTGGGAACATGGCACCATCTCTGTGAACGTTTGCTTTGACGAGCAAAGCTGTGCCGCCAACACCATCGAGCTCAATCTCTTTTTGCGGGTCGCCCTTTTCATCTGCACTGACGTTAGCACTGCAGGATCACAATACCCGGCGTGTATACACATACCGGCCATGTATGCCATAAGCGATCTGTAGGTCGCCATCTCGGCATAGCCTTCGAGCAGTATCTCGTCGGGACCCATCTTCGCGGCGAGGCCCTGCGCAGTAGGTGAATCCACCCAGCTGTTGAAGTCGTATGCGCGCGTGTCCATGGCCTCTTTCTCTTTATTATAGTATCGCTGGAAACAGTTGGGCACGATTATAGGCTTATCGTGCGACGCAAGGTCCTGGATCAAGGTGGGCGGAGTTTCAATGATGTCGCTGTCAAGCCACAGTACCCAAGACGTAGTCGGACCTAGGGTCGTAAACAGTAGACTATTCCTGGCTCTACTCATGGCGGCACGGCGCTCCTTCTGAGCTGCCATAGCATGCCTCCCCTTCTCCGACTGGTCCAGTGGAGACTCGCTGTCTTGCCTCAAAATTGTAATGGATGCAAATCTGTTCTTGTTCGTAGGGGCTTGCGTCTTCTGTATTCTCTCCTGCAATTGCTGCGTTGCCTGGTTGCCCTCCTTGCCCTTTGGAATGATGAAGCCAAGCGAGATCAGCTCGTGTGGATATGATAGCCTGCATAGATTGTCCCAATATTCCTGATAGGACCTCGTCAATGGAGTCAATATCAGGACAGATTCTCTGTTGCCCACTGGGTCGGCGGTGATGGTGACATTGTTCATCTGGTAGTGCACCACGGGCGGCGGTGGTGCTATCTCGTTTGGGCCCAGCGCAGCCGGTTTTCGGAATGGTAACGACGGCGGCGACAGGGCGTTCGAAGCGGCATCTTTGCTTTTGAGTAGTTGGCGGGGTGCAGCGGATATGCTGGGGATGTTGGCGCTGTCGCCGAAGAAGAAGTAGAGGAAGAAGATGCACAGTACGCTGGCGAAGACATATGTGATCGGGTTCGTTCGGCGCAGCGAGCGTGAGACTGCCATGGTGGACAGCAGCAGGATGAAGTAGCGGGAACAGGCTAGCAGAGCAGGGAGATGTCAGCGGGCATCGCGGAGGGAGAGGAGCGTTCTGGAGTCTAGCATTCAGGTGATGCTTCCCATGATGATGTCTCGCGCAGCGTACATGTATGTATGTATGTATGTATGTACTTACATTATTTATGCGCAGGAAGGGATCTGTCAGCGGTTACAAGTTACGTAGCTGTTACGTGGTCCGTCCCACCACCAAATACGAGGAGGAGATGTGCCCGCACAAGCAATAGCATGTGATGCGCACGGGAGCCGACTTCGATCATGAGGTGCCTGGGCAGTGTTCAAGGAGAGTCGTCGAGTCGAGCATTGCAAGTTGTGTCTACGTTTCACTCTTACTACTGTACAACGCGGGCTAATCTAGCACCAACGTTTCACATTCTGGTGTAGGTTGCTGCCGAAAGGCTTGATTGTGCTACCCCTAACTTAACTTAGTGCTGCTAAGTTAGTGCTACGTTAACTAGAGCTACTGTAGAGCCGAATCGATGACCCGGGCATCGTTCGTGCCTGATTCCAGCCTTGCACGTTATACATACCGTACGTACATGTATCTCTCGCGGGACAGTAGCATCGTCCAGGCCGGATATTCAAATCCAACGATTACATAGACCAATGCTGCGAAGTACACGTCTGCTACGGCGCATCACGGCTAGACAAGGCGGTGCTATTCCCGTGGTGCAATGGTTCCCACTGCAACGGAGATGCTTCGCCGCCACTGCTGGCCTTGGAGTCCCCAGAGATGCAGTCTCCATGGGCATAGTGGCTGCAATATCGCCGCAGAACACAAACATCGCAGACCTGATCACCGAGATCCAGCCCAATCTTCTTGAAGCAGCCTCTCCACCAAACACACGTACCTGGCCATCCATCCTCACACTTTTGACTACACCGAGCTACGCAAAGCAAGCTCTCTCTGCTGACTTGCCACTCGAAGTCGCGAAGCGCTTTGGAGAAAACCCTACTGCCTCGAAACCTTTGGACGCAATAGTCGCGGTTGTGGATCGATTACCTATTCCTGGAGGCTCATCAGGCGGCGTGGAAGGGCTGGCATATGCTTTCGCCACGAGCCCAGCGCCACTTCCCTCGTCGACGCAACTACCACTGAATGCATCGGCCCAGAAGCCGGGCAGCCTGAGCTTCGAAGCTGACGTTTATGCCCGGCAAAGCAGAGACGGAAAGCCTCACCTGACTGTTGTACAGTTACCATTGGCTCAGACCATATTCAAAAATGGTCTGCCGTCTACCTTGGTCCACACACGTTATCACTTCGATCCCGTGAGTGGAGCACTGCGTAAGTCCACGTCGCAACGCCTGGAATCGCAAACTCTTCACTTGGAAATGGGGACATTGGATTCTCCCTTTGTGTCCCCGCAAACTCCTTTGACACCTCTTACACCCTTACGTATGGTAGAACACTCCATGGGCAACATCATACAGAAGGTGTCCTCTAGCCCTTATCGTTTGGAAAGTCCGCGGGCATTGAAGCATGCTATGCATGAACGTGCCGCACGTCTCGAAGCTGCCATCGCACAAGATGACCAGGTAGTTCCAGCATCTCAAGAACTCGAAAAGGCGGTCTCGGAATACTTCAAGGCTGCTGAGATTTCTCCCGAGCCTGTCCAGGTGTGGGCTCTAATATGCCCGAAAGGTCACGACTTTGGTGCGGCAGGCACAACATTGCTTGCCGATCTTGCCGAGGAGAAGATTCGTGAACAATGGAATAGTGGAGTGCCTGAACCCAGTCTTTCGCGCAAAGATTTATCGGGCAGTATCTGGAGGGCCATCCGGCATGGCGGCAAGCTGTGTAGGGTGCTCTCCGGGGGTGGTGGCTGGGGCAAGAAGGCCGGTCTTCTGAGTCTCGATCCTGACGTGGAGTATAGCACCCGCGACCTTCGTGGCGACACCGGCTGGGACTTTGATCTGGATACCGACGACTCCTTCGAGTCTACACAAAAGCAACGCGATCAAGCGCTGGGACAGATTGTGAAAAAAGGTGATGCGGTCATGTTTTTCCTGGCTCCTAAATCTTATACACCTGTTGTGGAAGACGGCGGTCACCTTTGTCAGGCATCTGATTATCATGCAGTCACTTTTGGCACCATACCATCCAGCATCGATGAAGTTGTTGATTCACCTGATCTGGATGGGAGCGAAGCTGCTGGTGGCGTGCGCACGATTCGACACTACCACAACACTTTTGGCATGCTCTCGGAAGGTGGTATGGCCGTGCAACATCACGAGACGAACCGCGACATCCTCAAATCCAAGTTTGACCTGCCATTCGGGCGACTAGACATCACGAAACGTATGGCAGACCCACAGCGATGAGAAAAGCAGAGCGAATTCTTTCGCGCTGTGTTCGATCAAGATAACTCAAAGGTGCCTGGCGCGAAGACCCCCAGAAGAAGGAAGGGCGCCACTTCTTTCGAGCGGAGCAATAGCAGAGGCGGAGGTCAGCAGTGACACGATGAGCCGTGCTACTCGTCAACTCCTGTCCTAGCAGCGACCAACGGAGTAGACAGACGTCCCCGAACTACATGTACTACTCTTGAGTATGGCGGGCCTTTGCACGTGATCAGGTATTGTTAGCTCGGCGTTAGGATCATGAGCCGCGGTTATCGTCTCCCCAAACACTCCCATCACAGTCCATCTCCCAGCATGCATCACTATTGCAGACCGCCCCTCCTGCAGCAATACGCGATACTCTGCCGAGGCGTAACGCGATCTATCAAATGACAAACTCGTGGACACGGGACAACAAGACATACATACTCTTCCACGAGCGCTTCAAAATGGCATCGAAGTCAAGCTATCCTCGGGTGCTAATGTTCGACATTGGTGGTGTCTGCGTGCGTAAGAACAGCTCTTGTCCGATGTGTAGGACGAGACTTCTAACCCGAAGCTCTAGGTTGTATCTCCTTTCCAAGCGATCCTTGACTACGAGAAATCGAAGAACATTCCTCTCGGCTACATCAACTTCTGCATCTCGGCCTCGGCACCAGATGGCGCGTGGCAGAAACTCGAGCGCGGCGAAATCCTCCTCGACGACGGCTTCTTCAAGCACTTCAAATCCGACCTGAGCAACGAAAAACGCTGGCGTGAGTACTATGCTCGTTCGCTGGCGAAATCGAAGAACCAGAGCAATAGCCAGGCAGCAGAGGAAGCAGCGTACCAGGCTCCGGCAGTCCCTGACATAGATGTGCAGTGGCTGTACTGGGAGATGATGCGGATAGCAAGAGAACCAGATCCTCACATGTGGCCAGCTCTGAGGAGACTCCGAGCAGCAGCAGATAAGAGCCAAGGACAATTGATCCTGGCAGCACTGAGCAATACCTCCATATTCCCACCTGGACATCCTTTTAACGACGAGAGCACGCCTGAAGGGAAGCAGAACAAGGCACTGAAGGGCGTCTTCGACGTCTTCGTCTCGAGCGCTCATGTCGGCATGCGGAAACCCGCTGAGGATATCTATCGATATGCTCTAACGAGGCTGCACGAGTATGTCAAGCTCAAGGAGTACGGCATGGGTGTCAGAGCTGGTGACATCACGTTCTTGGATGATATTGGAGGCAATCTGAGGACGGCGAAGAAGCTGGGCTTGAACACGATCAAGGTTGAGCTTGGAAGGGCAGACAGAGCTGTGGCAGAGCTGGAGAGAGTGACGGGCTTGAGATTGAAGGATGAGAGTGCGAGGCTGTAGAGCGATATGAGTTATCACGAGAATATGACCTGGGAGAATGAATGCAGAGTCGTCGTGGACGATGCAATGCCTTCCGAACACGATTTGCATTGTTCCAATGCTAGAGGTAGCAGGAGGTTTTGAGCTTCATTTCCTTTCCCTCGCCACCCAACTAACTGTGCGTCCCATATATTTGATAGACCTTGCTGCGAGAAGCATCATCGCTCTCGGATGTCCTTTGATCGTGCCGTGCAACACGTTGGAAGACACGGCAACTGTCTGATCGCTTCTGCCGAAACTTGTGAGCTCTCCATCTCACAGCGGGGGTTTTGTTGCCAACATCATCAGCCCCACATCAATGAGGGACCATGCCTGCAAGGCACATATTGGACAGTAGTACAGTACGTAGTAGTATGCTGTAACGTGACGAACAATGCTATATAGCTCTCGCCCATTCTGCACCTTGATGACCTTTTCATCACTAGCTCGAGATTTACGACTGCGCCAACATGTCTACACGACCTCAGTTTCCACCATTCCGTGCAGAGCATCTTGGCTCCTTGCTCAGACGCTCGAAACTATTGGATAAGCGGCACGCGATCCAGCAGGAAAAGGACACTGATGCAGGCCTCCTAGAGCTCGAGAACGAGTGCATTGACGAGGTGGTCAAAGTCCAGATCGATGCTGGATTCAGTGCCATATCTGATGGCGAGTATCGTCGGCACATGTTCTGGGGCACATTCTTCCCAAGCCTGAATGGTTTCCAGGAGATATATGGCCCTGAAGCTTCCATTTTCCGCGACTATGTCCCAGATATCGCAGCATTTCTTGAGGAAGAGAAAGTCCCGGGCGAAAGCGTCATTTGTGTTGGCAAGATCAGCCATACCGGCCAGAGTTCTTATATTGGCCAGTATGAGTATCTCAAGAAGATCACCCCGACGGAGAGACATGGACAGATCAAGTTGACCCTGGCGGCCCCGAATTGGTATCACTTGCGGTATCGTGAGGGCAAGGCGTACCCCAAAGATGTGTATGCAAGTGATGAGGAGTACTTCGCCGACATTGCCAAAGCCTATCGTACCGAGCTCCAGATATTGTACGATGCGGGTTTGCGGAACGTCCAGGTCGATGATCCCAACTTGGCCTGTAAGTCACCCGAATGATAGACCCGGTCAATTTTCCTAACGTGACCCAAAGACTTCTGTTCCGAGAAGATGATCGAAGGCTGGAAGAAAGACTCCGCCAACACTCGTACGATCGACAATTTGTTCGACGCATACATCTCCTTCTACAACGATTGCTTCAAACGTCCTGATGATATGCACCTCGGCATCCATCTCTGCAGAGGCAATTTTGTCAATTCTCGCCACTTCTCAGAAGGTGGCTATGACAGAATTGCGACCAAGCTTTTCAACGATCTCAGTGCCTCCACATATTATCTCGAATACGACACTTCTCGTGCAGGTGGCTTCGAGCCACTGAAGTCGTTGCCGAAGACCAAGAATGTCATTTTGGGAGTAATCACCAGCAAGTTCCCTGACCTCGAGGACAAGGAGGAGATGAAGCAGCGCATCTGGAAGGCTGCCGAGTTCGTGGCAAGCGGGAGCGGTCAGACCAAGGAGGAGGCCGTCAAGCAGCTTGGAGTCAGCCCACAGTGCGGATTTGCTTCTCACGAGGATGGAAACTTGTTGGAATATGATGATATGGTCAAGAAGTTGAAGCTGGTCCGCAGCATTGCTGATGAGATATGGCGAGGAGAGCCGTGAGTAGTTCTGTCCATAGTTTATGGAACAGAGTGCAGCTACCTGGCAAAGCGTAATGCAGCTGTGTCATGTCCCGGCAGGTTCAGCTGCAAGATGACTCTGGACCATATCGGAGATTACGTGTGCAGCGTTGACAGTCGCAACAAGCATATCCCACCGAGTGAGCCGCCACAGCAACAAATGGAATGCTCCCAGAGATACAAGTGCAAGCAAAAGGACCAACCACAGCGACTCATTGTGTTTCTTAAGGTTAGAGTTTATCAGCTCTTTGACCAGATCCGAGCCACCAGCCTCGGGGAAGTCTATTGCCACTATGCCGTAGTGCTGTCTGCCACTACGGCTTCGTAACCAATTGTGCAGTCGCAGATTAATACCATCCACCCATCTGAACTGATAGTAACCACCGGTGGCAATAGCTCGAGGCGTGAGCTGGTAGTAGAAGTTGAATTCGTAAGCTGAAGTGAAGTTGATATACCAATGGTTCGCATCTGAATCTTGAGAGGCTCGTTCCAAAAGGCCGGAAACATTCCCGCCTTTGATAGCTATCAACGAAGGTAGAGGTGTGGGATCCGGAAAGCTGTAGTGGTCTTGTATCGTGAGCTGGACCTTGTTCCTGGTCGTGATGGTGAAGGGCACGCCTGGATTGTCCTGCCATTGAGTCACATCAATGCCGTATGCCCATAAGTTGGGCCCCGAATATCTACGGAACAGCTGAATCCTGCCTCTAAGTTCGCCCATCGTGGGCGTTGTATTCGCAGTACGCCAGCGTTCTGACTTAGTCGATACACACATAAAGACTGCCTGAGAGAAGTGTACAGTAGATCGCTCCGGTTGCCTGTCTTCCTTGATTTGTACAATGAGACCTTCCCTACCATGTGCATCCAGCCATTGATACATGGTGTCCAGCACCTCCGGCAGTTTGAGGCCAAGCAGAGAAGGGCCATGGACCATTTCAGGTACGTCATCCTTGATACCACAGCGGAGATCGAAGTACCTTATACCAGCATCGAGCTGCTGCGTGATGTCCATATTCTGCGTTGCAATAAAAGGCCATGGGCGAGTAAAGGCAGCGCTGTCGTGTGTTCCCGGGATCGATAGCGAGGAAACCGGGACTTTATTCTTAACGAAAGACATCCATCCGCTGCTTGGAACCTTGCTGGCGTCGGATACACACGACTCTCGCCGTTGTTGCGTGCGATAGACTGGTAGCTCCTCCTCCTTCAGCAGATCCTGCATCTTCTTACTTGCCATGACCCCAATGCTGCCCCTGGCGCTGTGAAGAACGTCGCGAACAATTCCATGCCCTTCGATCAATCACGCGCCGCTTTCACAAAAAGATTCAAGGAGAAGTTTGGCACATGGTGGTGTGGTTACATGTGAGAAGGACGACGACGAGCACCGAGACGGAACCAATCGCGTGGAGCAGATGCGGGGCTCGACTAATGCTTCGGGCCGCAAGAAATACACCCCAAACCTTACTTACCTAGGCAGTCACTTCCTCACAAACACCGCGAGTACGCCGTCCCTTGGTCTTTGACAGCACAAACTACAATGTCGTCACGTCCGGGAGCCGTGAGTCGGCGTTCGGCCAAGACAGAGTACATTGAAACAGTATGTCACGTCAGGCATGGTTAACAGACTCTCCTGCTGACGACGTCTAGGACACCGGCAACAAGATATCGCGTCGAGCTCACATTGACGGCAAGCAGAACATCATGCTCGGCGGACGGACGGTTATCATGTCAGGAGTTCATCTACGAGGAGATCTGTGTCGTGAACGGGAGGCAAAGTCCGAAGGTGAGAAGTCGAAGGGTCCGCCTACTACTGCCATCAGTCTAGGCAAAGCATGCGTCGTCTCCGCGAATTGCATACTTCATCCACCAATGCGTATGCACCGCGGAGAGATGACGTTCTACCCTATCAAAATCGGCGACAACGTATTCATCGGGCAAGGTTCGACAGTCCAGTCTGCGGCCATTCACTCACACGTCCATATCGGCGCGAATTGTGTGCTTGGTTCCTGCAGCATCATACGCGAAAGCAGTAGGATCCTGCCTAATAGCGTAGTACCTGCCAATATGGTTGTACCTGCTGGCTCAATCGTTGCTGGCCGTCCTGCGCGCATTGTCGGTGAGGTGGGAGATGGATTCGGCCAAAGTGGTGGCGCTGAGGGCGAAGAGTTCATCGAGGGCGGTGACCTTCGACCACTAGTTCGCAGCATCAAGTGAGACCACGACGTTTATCCAATACTGTTGCCTCCACTGCATTCTACGATCCACACCACAAGGTCCGCTCTTCGAGCACAGACAGTTGTAAGCTGAATTGCAAACGACACGCCCATTCCGGACAGAAAACGTTGCGACTGCTAGGGCACATCCAAGCACTGCTCTGTCAGTCCAACCGCGGCTCGATAGACGGCAGGGCATGTCGCGATGCACAAAGACCACTTCCGTATGTTCACGACAGCGCCGTTGCGAGTCCTGACCGACCGACTTCCCACCAATACAGAGGCAGAGACTGGTTCAGACTTATGCTTGGGCTGTGTGCATGCGTTCGATTCATACCCCATTTTGCGAGCTCGGAACTGCTTCGTGCATATGTATCTGATGCTAAGCAGTGAAACGAGTGTGGAAGGATCGGCGTAATCAACCACAACCAACAGTCTCGGCCGCTGTTGACAGCTTGATGCCGGGGGTGCGGATATGGGAAATTCCACTTATCGAAACAGACTGTTCAGCCATCACACTTGTGCTCGAGAAACTCAATCTCACTCTCGGTATGATTACTCGCAGAACCACCACACGCAACACATCTCTCTGCGTGCACATATCCACCTTCCAGCAACGTCAGGTGATGACTGGCGATCACGACCATGCCCTTCAGGAGCTATCAGCACAAACAGAACAAGTTAACTGAGACTACTACTTGCTGCCTGTGCCGTGGACTGCTGTCTGAAAATGGACAACACGCTTGGCGACACCCTTGCACATCTGAGATTCGGTGAGCGAATATAGTAACCGTAAGGAGCGGGCCTGCTGCACGACCTTGTACATATCGTCTGAACACCTGGTCCTAATCCGACAATCCTTTCAAGTTTGGATCTTGCTTGCCGAGCCCAATCTCCTGATCTATCCATTGCATCGTGAATTGCATGGGTTCTATACAAGGAACCGATGCTTTGAGCGCCTCGTAGACCTGGTCAGAGCTTGTGCTCTTTGCAAAACGAGCGGTATCGACTTTGGAGGCCAGGATTTAGGTCTCAGCACGGCACAACTGTTCAACAGATATGGCATAAATCGGCCGTGTATTGTCAGTGTTGAAATAGTACCTACCACTATGAGTTAGCTACCCCAAGTACAATATGAATTCGAGACAAAGGTCTCAGATGGTTCGCATCGAGACCTGCAGGGCTCTGGTAAGTAGCGTCCTGACCAGCTCAAGGTACAAGCAGTAGCGCGACCGGCAATGCGCAGATGAACTTTGTTGGCGGTAATGGTGTGTTGGTGCACCGGCGTAGTGCAGGAACAATACACTTCGTTCTCAGACTATTCCATAGCTATGGTTGCTCCGAAACAGATGCGTTGTTGACTTGAGGATTCGCAGGCCACTACTGTCATGTCACGGCTCGAATCGCTCGGGTCTCAGATGTGATGGTCGTGCGGGGCGCAGGCTGGCCAAAGCATGCATCGCCTCCCTATTCCGATGTCTTCCCAACATTCGTGCTCCAGGAGCCGAGATCATTGAATCAAGTACCTATTTTCGTGTAAGCACTAATATCGCCAAGGTAAATATGGCCAGCGATAAGGTCGCTACCTCGTGGCTGTAGATGAAGTGGTGTCCAGGGTGTCCAGGTTCATCGTCGATGCGGTGGGCCGGGTGTGCTGGGCCTTAACCGACCTTTAACCATGGGGAGTGGGCTTCTTTGCGAACGTGTCCTGTGATTCTCGCGTCTCGCGAGTCACTGGCAGAGATTTCTGGCAGCGTGTCACAAGCATATTGAACAAGGGCATCGGAATTTGCCATGTCCCGTGCAGCACTGAGCGCCGTTATGCTGCAGCACAGCAGAGTTCATCGCTGCAAGTTGCTAATCAGCAGTGCTTCCAGCAAGAGATTGTGAATGCAGGGCCGACAACATTCTCCGTAATCGACTACTAATCGACGAAACAATTTGTTTACATACTCGCATTCTCGCCGTTCGGTTGTTACTAGTTCGCGGTACCGTCTGCCGTTGCAGCAGCGGCTTCCCGAGACTCCTGTGCTTGGTACTGGGTCGCTTGTTCTGAGGCGTCGTGGGTAGCGGCCGGCTGTTCCCAAGCCATCGATGACTTGCGATGCGTTGCGCTATCGTGTTATGATAGCAGTGCTCTAGGATCGTGCTATGCATTGTGGGTGAAATTCGCATAGTATCGACTGGCAAGCTCTCGCGAGGTCCCGGAAACGCTGTTGGGAAGAATGTCTGCATCAATGCTTGTTGAAGATCTGGTGTTGGTCGAACCGTCATCGATTCTATTGTGCTGCAGGGTCTTTCCTTGCTCGGAACTGACAGCGGTAAGTTGCGTCGCCAGCGATGAAAAGCGGATCAGGCTTGCGGCCGTACATGCACGTGGCCCACCGATCCTGCCACTTCGGCGAGGGTGGAGAGGAAAACGTCACGCTTGAGCCATTCGATGAACTGTTTCGGACAATTCCTGCGTAAGTGACAAGCTGCTGGTGACAAGGTGATAGAACGTTGAATTTCTAAAGCCAGGCCATGGTACATCGAATGCTGAACTGCCGGCAGTCATCAAGGTTGATGAAACCGATGATTAGGCGTCAAACACACTTTGGCAATCGTTTCCTAAATCGATCGAGCGACTATGCTCAGGGGTCCATCGGATCTCACCGATCAGCAGTTTCATTTCGAGAGGAGCCGATCCTCGTGTGAGAGCGCACAGCCGGCGCGCGCCAGATCCAATCGTCCTAGAGCTTAAAGGGTTCCCGCCTAACAGACAGGATGCAAGCTTGACCGAAATTAGGTGACATAGTGGAGACTTTGCTTGCGATCTCAGGAAGAGAGAGTCGCAAGTCAGATCGAAGTGTCCGCGCCGGGGGCTTCAGCACCGCCCACCAGTAATGGCCCGATAGTATTATTGTTCAGAAGCATGGATCGGTTTGACGCTGGCAAACAGCAACGTAGCAGCCGCCTTTTGGCAGCTTCGAGGAGCATGATGAAGCAGGAGTGCGATGGCAGATGCGATGCTGCAGCGAATGCGTACCTGACAGCATGATCTTGCTTCTGAAGGACGACTGGGGGGTGCTGCCATGGCATCGCGATTGGACGATGCGAGATCTGCGCGCCAGTCCCAAACCGGGAGTTTGGCAAGGATCTCGGTTGCGAAGACTTCCCTTGTGCACAGTCTGGCTGCGTGCAGGTAGACTTTCGTCGGCCTTGGTCTCCACGCTCTGTGTGCGACGTGAGAACAGTGACGCTTCGGCGGAAAGCAGTACTGCGGTGCTACTGCCGAACTACTTTGCTGCATTGGTGGTGCACGTCGCAGGATGACTTATATGGGGAGCAGAAAGGCAGCGCATGCAAGTAAGCATGCAGCCACGGGTAGGAATCTACTTCATCGTGATCTGGTCGATCGGCTTCGAAAATGTGGATGCCGGTGCTGCCGCGCACGAACAAAGGGCTGTGACCCCGTTGCAACGCGTTCGCTGCCATAGCGTTGTGGTATCTCGTGGTGTGATCGCATCGGAAGGTGTTCATCGTCGAGCAGCCACAATCCAGTGGAAATCATGATAGCGTGATGGCTGTTATGAGTCGTAGCGATACTACTGTACCATGCCTCTGTCGCCTGTCGCTCTGCTGGCGGGCTAGGCTAGCTAGCTACGGAGTCGTGGTCTTGTAGTGCTAGGGTCCTGCAGCAGGCACTTCATCATCGTGCTTTGGCGTTGGCTCCTTCTACCCTGTCCTTGCCCGCCTCCGTACGGGTCGATCGAAGATTGTTCACGCCTTGGTGCCCGGCCCTTAACGGATGGCGTGTGCTCGCCGCCCCCCTCTGTGAATATCTCTGTATAGGATGCGTGCCAACTGTTCTTCACAGATCAACCTGCTTACTACGCACTACTGGGTTCATGACTGGGCTGGACCGCAGGTTTTGCCTCCCGAACTCTTTGTAGCACTACATTAGGCCATACCCGCAGACCATTCCCGCTACGACCTACGATCGACCGCCGCCCGAACTGCACGCGAGCGTCGCCAAAAACACCCGCACCGTGCCCAGCAGCAGCAGCAGGCTTGCAGATTATCGCCTCCGTCTGTGCGTACGTGCTTGTTAGCTTTCAGGGACTCAAGGGACTGAAACGCCAACGACTTTGCCGCGCTCTGTCTTATCGCTCGACCATTATCTGAGCCCACCACCAACAAGGCCGCACTACTGCTATTTGATCGTGTGCGGCAAACAACGGCATCGATTGCCGCGACCGCACCAGATCTGACGTCCGTCCTTCGTACGGGTTGCACGTTGCATGCATTCCTCGACAACAACATCGCTGTCGAGACGTCGGAAGCCTGCATCCAGGTCATATTGCCATCTCCGCTGCATTCTTCAGATCGTGAACGCACCACGATCGAGTAGTGGCCACGATCTCTGACGTGCCTTCACATCTTTGTACATAGTCGCTCCGTCGACAACAGCTCCCTCCTCCCGGGATGGACACCAATAGACGGTATGTCCAGTATCGTCATCCATTGACTTTCACGGCTGCTTTAGATGTCTTTGAACATGCCATCGCTGACAGTGCTTCCCTTCAGACCACAACTTCCAGCGTTAAGCTATCTCGACGTTGACAATGTCAAGCGCGAAGAAGACGCTTACCAGAACCGCAACACTGGCACCCCACAAACTTTGTCAAATACCAGCGCTGGCGCCAGTCCCACATATCACTACCCTTCAGGACCACCTCCTCCGTATAGCCATGCGCACAGCGGACCGCCGCCAGCGCAGCATGCAAACCACGCTTGGCACGCAACACAATCAGGCGTGCCGTCTCCACCCGAGTCGCGTCGTACCAGCGAGCATGAGAAGGAAAGTGCCAAACAAGGTCCCAGGCAATCACTGCCATCGATTTCGGAAGCACTAGGTGTGGACAGTCAGACGAGCTTCGCATCTGCTCCTGCTCCCCCACCAGTATCACAGTCCACACATCTGCCTCAGCCAGCGTCCGTCGCTCAGGCACCGGCGTCTCCTACTTCGAGGCGATCATATCCGATGGAACCGCCGCATGGTCCGCCAAGCTCGTTCTCACATGCCCACAACTACTCCCAATACCCGCAATACCGACCGGAGCCACCTCAATCTCATTCATATCCCGCGCCAGTCGAGGCAACACGTGCGCCAGCAGCGTATCCGCCCGTGCAAGAGCACAAACCAGCATATCCACCCGTGCAAGAGCACAAACCAGCATATCCACCTGCCCAAGAGCACAAACCGCCGCCGCCGCCACCACCACCACCACATGTGCACGCCCCGCAACCGCCGCAGTCACGTCCACTGCCACCGCCGACTTCGGCAGAGAGTTTCTCTCGGGCTCCGGAGCCGTCCCCCACCCGCGAGCACCCACAACGTCAATCTGCTGGCCAAATGGCTATACCAAGTAGCTTTCCATACGGATATACTCCGTACCCACCACGTTATGCCAATCCTACCCCACCTGCCGGCGTCTCATCTGGTCCCATCTACCAACCGTCCACTGTCTATGTAGCGCCTCAGACCTCTGGACCTGGATGGAAATCTGAAAGTGGCTCAAGGTATGATTCTCGAAATTCTGAGCTACCGAACTATGGGGAGAATGTGAAGCGCCATCTGGACTATTACGATCTCGAAGTGGCGTTGAACGAGGTAAGCCACAGCGGAATAGACGTTACGAAGCACCACAGCTAATCATGTGTAGATCAGTAGCGCGACAGGCGCATTGGGCGACTTCGCTCGTCGGTATGGTGACCGTATGCATCAGACTCAACGCTCTGGTCCATCACTTTCCACATTACCTGGCATTGTAGAGGTCGACGACATGGTGTCCAAATCTCGAGTTCAACTTGAGTCTCTGCTCAAAATTCGCGAAGTCGTACTGGCTCAGCAGGCTGTGTACGAGCAACAGGCCGCCGACCAGCGACATCAGCACAAGGGATTTAGCGAAACGCCCCAGCAGCTACAGCCTGATTCACTCCCTCAGGAAACTGATGAGAGCAAGGCAGGTGGATTTGCTGGTGTTGACACCAAGAAGCGTCGAGGACGGGCAGCGCCGCCCGGCCGATGTCATAGCTGCAATCGCGCCGAGACACCGGAATGGCGGCGTGGACCTGACGGTGCAAGGACGCTGTGCAACGCTTGTGGGCTGCACTACGCCAAACTTACACGAAAGAACAATGGCGCCAACAAGAACACGGGTCCTGGGAGTTCTCTGCGCCCCAAGGAAAACCTGCCGCAGTAGACGACAGGAGAAGACACGACCCTGCGCATTGACTTGAACTCGTCATGCCAACGCTTATTGATATGTTTGCTTGCATTTTGAGCATGCTCTGTTACTGCTTATCTGCCTTTTAGCGATACCCATGGCGCTACCGGCCTTTTTAGAGGACTGGCAGAGAGTTGACGGAAACTCCTGCAACAAGGAAAAGTTTAAATGCGTTATTAGACGGCATGACTGTACATGGCCGGGCACACAACGGACGTGTTAGCTGGTGGCGAAGAAATTGTGTCAGTGGGCTTTCACGATGGCTTTCACGACTGTGGGAGAATGGAACTGGCGGCGTACGGGTTTGTGCTTTTGAGCAGCGATATACCACCGGCTCTTTTAGGAGCCACCTGCATGGAACGGGCGTTTTTCTTTTCCTTTGAAGCTGGGATGCTCTATTGAATCCCGGGCTTTCAGGCCGCAAACTGTACGAACGGGGTCCGCTTGCGATTCAATTCCGCGTACATGTATATAGGACAGATCGAGACTCCGCCAGCTGAGGTCTTGATCGACAATCAAAGATTGCCCCATGTCACACCCAGCCACAGAGCGTGAAGTGTATTCGACAGCTGACTGTCCACAACATGGAACTTTTGTAACGGCCACCACTAGCTTGACAGGTTGGTCACTCGGAGCTGCTGTGTAAGCAAGACGTCTGAGATACCGCCGATCTGTACGCAGGCAAGATACCGATCAGATGCAGGAATTAGATCGCGGTCATCAGACTTGGGTAGTGAAACATCCAAGCATGGATGCGAGTAGGTACAAGCTGTCACAAGCTGTCAAGACAGTGGCCCGGCCGCACGTTCACGCCTTACGACAGCCTCGACGCTCCATGTATGTGCTAAGTTCTTGCCGCTATCGTGTAGTACTGTACTGTCGTAAATGTGAAGTGGAGAAGGAGTCGCGCCACAAGTGGAGGAAAGCGCCACCGGATAGCATCATTGCTTTCAAATTGAAATGCAACAGCAAGCAGGGTAATCACGACAGCCCGATCAGCAACAACAACGACAACGCCAACAACAACAGACATCTTCCATTTCCATCCTATCCTATCCTTTCCTCCATTCTTGCAACTTGTCGCACAGCAGACTCATCTGCCCCATATCACACTACACCCTCACGCCCGCTCCGAACTTTCGAAGAGCGAACCCCACTTTCGAGAGTCGCTGAGATTGCCCTGCACATCCTCCATGCATTACACGATGCGACGATGAAAACCACATAGACCGAGCACGCTAGAGGCTAGTGCACTACTCCTAGGAGAAGTACACCACCTTCTGGAATGCAAAAAGCCACTTCCACCTTTGGTGCACACAGAGACGAGCTCCACGAAGCACGACTTGGCATCCGCGGTGGTGGTAGCACAGCATTGTGCGCCTGACCGAGAAGAGCATTCGCAGCACTTGACCAGAGATGGGACTACTGTACGCAATGTTCGCATGTGTAGCTGCCCGGGCAGAATGTTGATACGAGCATCACAGAGCTATTGGAACACCATTGGACTGGCCTGAAGCGAAGAAAGCAGCTGAGCATGTGCGCGAGTGGGGTGTAGAGGTGCGCGGCACCCCAGCATATCGGTCGGACAATGATGAACCTTTCGACTGACATAAGATGAGCAGCAACTTTTGGCGATCTGGAAGCGAGCCAAGGGGAAGGAACGAGATGCGCTGCTCTGGGGAGATGAGGTATGGTAAGCACGTGCAGGCCTGAGGTTCGATGGCGCTGATTATCACAGATCGAGTACCTCGTTGTCGCCTTTGATGATGAACACAAAACAGTCAAGCTGTCGTTGCGCCAAGCAGATATTCTGGCGGCACTTGCCAGTGATGGAGAGTTGTTGAAGCAGGGCGGTGGCGTACCAGATCTTGCTAGGGGCAAGACGAAGTAGGAAGCACTGCCATGCTCAGATTGTGTCCGTATGCTGATCTGATCGGTGGCCAGCAACAAGCGACCCGCGCCGACTTTCCATCCAGAATTTGGACGATTCATGCTTGAGGCCACTCCTGGAGCGCCATGGGGTATAGGCATCAAAGAACTGCTCCTCGTGGAACACGATATGAAGTGGCGACGTCAGCTTGCCAAGAAGCACATATATGACCACGAGTTTCCCATTACTCTGACAACATTTCCGCTGCTTGGTGACAGAAGGTCGATTACACCTTATTACCCACCATCTGGGCCTAGTCTGCGCTCACAGTTTGTCCCTGACGAGATTGCAAATCCGCACATTCGCTTCCCAACCTTGGCAGCTAACATTCGGTGGCGGCGAGGTCGTAAGGTGGAGGTGAATGTCCCCATCTTCCAAGATGAGAACACTCCGAGGCCATTCAGGGACCCTACTGTCAACTACGATCTTCACAATTGGCCGGAGGACGATGATGTTCGGAATGGTGCCGTCAAAGATGACCACATCTATATGGACGCTATGGCATTTGGTATGGGATCATGCTGCCTGCAGATCACATTCCAGGCTACCAACATCGCCGAAGGACGCAAAATGTATGATCAGCTCTCACCCTTGGGCCCTATCCTGCTGGCTTTGACCGCAGCAACGCCGATATATAAAGGCTTTCTGGCGGACACCGATGTACGATGGAACCAGATAAGTGCTGCTGTCGATGATCGGACACCTGAAGAACTTGGCGAGCAACCATTGAAGCACAATCGATGGCGTATACCGAAGTCCCGCTATGCCTGCAATAGCACATACATCTCTCAGGACCCTCGATTAAGGACTGAATACCTGGATCCCGACCTTATCGTTGATCCGAAGCTCAAAGCACGGCTAATGGAAGGCGGCATGGACGACCTCTTGGCCACTCACTTCGCGCATCTTTTCATTCGAGATCCCATCGTGGTCTTTGCAGAAGACCTTAGAGAGCTCAATCTGGATTCGACGGATCATTTCGAGAACATACAAAGCACGAACTGGCAGCATATGCGATTCAAGCCGCCGCCGCCCGGCAATGACATTGGCTGGAGAGTTGAAGTGCGGCCGATGGAGATCCAGATCACCGACTTTGAGAATGCTGCATTTTCGGTCTTCGTGGTGCTCATAACCCGAGCGATTTTGAGCTTCAACTTGAACTTCTACATACCGATTCCGCGAACGACGGAGAATATGGAAACCGCGCATAGACGGGACGCTGTGCTGAGCGAAAGTTTCTACTTCCGGAAACATGTACTCCCAAAGCGGCACGAAAAGACGAACGGCGTAGCGTCACCAGCACCTGGCACTCCACAACCTAGCAGACCTCACACACCAGGACCTGTTGAAGAAGAGTACGAGCTCATGACTGTTGACGAGATCATCAATGGTAAATCTGACGGCAGCTTTCCCGGTCTGATCCCGATTGTGGAGTCATACCTCGACAGCATCAACGTCGATGTGGAAACTCGCTGCGAACTAGCTCAGTACCTGGCCTTGATTCAAGGCCGAGCCAACGGATCTCTCTGGACAGCCGCAAGATGGATCAGGCAATTCGTACGAAGTCATCCTGGGTACAAACAGGATAGTGTGGTGCCAGACGATCTTGTATATGACCTCATCAAAGCTGCCGAGCGAATTACCGAGCAGGAGGGCAGAGATGGTTATGCAACAGAGATGTTGGGCAAGTGCCGCGAAAGTGCCTAAGTGCTGGCATTGCGAGAATGAGAAGCCGTGGCCTTTTAAGCCCCTGAGACGAAGACCAGTTGGTGTCACTGCCACAACCTACAAGTAGAATGAGCCTGATCAAGCGAAGTCTATAGGGAGGCGGAAATATTGATCTGCCAGCACTACTCATCAGTGCCCCCACCATTCACACTCGCCTCAGCCATGTGCACATCTTGATCATCGTCTTGCCACCCTTCGATGTCACCAAAGCCACCATCTCTTTTGATGGCAGGTAGCTCGTCGGTTTGACCTAGTAGATATGCTTTTACCGATTTCTCGTAGGGGTCGTCGAACGAAGTCCCTCTGGCGAAAATGCATGGAAAATCAACGGATATCTCTCCCTGAGTGTGGGTCCACAAGCATTCTGCATACACGTGCTTCAATTTCACGATTTCCGGTATCTGTGCTATCGCTGTGTCGACATCGCGGATAAGCATATCGCGTAGCTCAAGCGAGGTCAAAGTGGCAGCGTGAATGCGGAGAAAGCCGATCAGAGTGTTCGCTGGCAGATTTGTTGCCAGGGCGAGGTGCTGGATGTTGGGCCATAAGATTTCTGTGCAGCCGAGCTTGAACAGTTCTTGAAGCTGCTCGATGTCGTCGTCGGGGCTGAGTTCGTCATCGCCATAGCGGAGATCTAGGTGACGAAGGTGGCGGGCTGATTGCAGGATTTCGATGGTTTCGCTGGACATGCCGGTGCCGTTGAACTGGGCGCTCAGAGTCGCGTGTGGGATGTGGAGGTGCAGGCGGGTGAGGTTAGTGAAGCCGTCTAGGATGCCGTAGACTTGGAGGGCGTTCACATGTGGTTGGCTGGGGATTGCTCTGGCGTCGATGAGAAGCTTCTTGTAGGGTTCTAGATGGGAGGAGTGGATGCCGAGTCTGGCTATCTGGCTGTTGCCTGCGAATGATGCGCGGTAACCAACGCCGGCGACGAAAGATACTGCGGCGTGGCCTGAGAGGTAGGCGTAGTTGTGCTCTTGGAAATCGGTCTCGTACATCCAGTTATCTGGACCTATGAGGATACGCCGCCTTAGTGCTTTGAAGACTGGCCAGTCGTTTGTGCGGCCTACAAATGGAGTCATGCACTGGACTTTGGCTTCGACCAAGTTAGGTAGCATGGAGAAATACTCTTGGAAAGGAAGCATGAGCCTGTCTTTGCGCCATACTTGCTGGCTTCGAACGGCCTTTTGGTAAGCCGCGTAGCCCAGCTCTAGTTGTATAGCAGTGAACTCATGCCGTGGCAACAATTCGTACTCCCTCGCTCTCCCAAATCTCACCTCCGTCAAGGGTATGTTGTCTTTGATGCTGGACCGCATCCAGTCACTGTAGTTTGGTCGGAAATCAATCTTCTTTGCCCAAGTACTCTTCTCGAAAGACGGCAGCACTTCACTGAACATGACGAATTGCTTGACATGTTTGCGCAAGGGCGATTCTGCTAATTGCTTCAATTTGGACAGGCTGTGTTCGAATAGTCCCATGTAGAAGCTTTCGTAGACACCTGGAGTGCTAGCCGCTAGCAAAGGCCTGGTGGTCTGCCTCAATTGCTTGAGTGAGGCATGATCACAATGCTCGCAGATCAGAACAAGTAGCTCCTCGGGGAGACGCTCCATGATGTTGAGCTCGGACAAGGTTGATGATCAGAGATTGGCTTTTTGTGTCAGATGGTGAAGATGCGAACAGAGTTTGGCAAACGAGTTCTACCTTGGTTCAAGATTGAGCACCAGCCTCTTCGCTTTTCGCAACTCAAATACGTAGTATGTCCTAATGACCGGGCTCCTGAGGTGCTCACTGTCGTTCTCTTAGCATCTTCATAATATCTTGAGCATGTCCTACCAACACACTCGCTTGGGCGGCAACGGTGTGTATACATAAGTGGGATGACGAACACGCGACGCAACTGACCGGCTTCAAGCTTTCAACCATGGTCCATCTTCAAATGCCGAACAGGAATATGATCGACTGCGCGATCTCGCGCGAAAAGAGCAAGGTCAGCACCAGCACTATGCTGCTGAAGCGAGCAAAGCCTACCAGCAGGGCGATGGAGGTCGCGCGCATGAAATGAGCGTGCAGTCCAAAGACCATGCAGCCAAGGCAGATCAGTACAACAAGCAAGCCTCCGAGTTCATCTTCCGAGAGAACAACGCAGTTGGCAAGGTCGCCGACGACACCATCGATCTCCATGGCCAATTCGTCGAAGAGGCAGAAGAGATTCTCGAGCAGCGCATCCGCTATGCGCAACAAACAGGTCAATCGCATTTGCACGTAATCGTAGGCAAGGGCAATCACAGTCCCCAGCACATCCAGAAGATCAAGCCACGCGTGGAGCAAGTATGTCAGGAGCTGGGCTTACAGTACCATACCGAGCAGAACGAAGGCCGCATGTTCATCGATCTCAAGGGAGGGCAGCAGATGCCATCCTACGACCACGTTATGCAACATCAACCTCAACATGCCGAGTATGGCAAGCCTCACCATCAGACTGCGTATCCAATGGGTAACAATCCTCAATACGGCTACGCACAGGCCGCTGGTGGATATGGAGGCCAGCAACAGATGCAGTATGGCGGAGAACAGCAGGGTGGATATCCTGGAAGACCACAGCATAACATGCATGTCCAGGAGCCTGAGCAACAAGATCAAGGGATCAAATGCTGTGGTATCAAAGTGTGTGTGGTTATGTGAACATTGGTGTTTGGGGGATTACTGGGGAAAACCGAACGACTGAATACCCGATCAATGCTTCGGCACAGACTGCCGCTATTGGTGTGATCACAGTCGTAATGACATTGAATGCCCAAGTTGCCAAGCTATAGCTGAGCTTGAAAGTGCGCGGCCCGCGGATGTACTTTTCACATTGGTATATGTTTCAGCTTCAGCTTTCAGCTAGAGGGCCGCGACCTGCATGCCAAAGTTAGGCTGCGAATTCTGACCGGCGTCGGTCAACGAATGCAAACGCACTGCTCCGCCACGGGTTTGGAAGTCAGGCGTTGTGTGCGGGCCGCTCGACATCTACGCTGCCCTAGAGTGCTACAGCATGAGCGCTTTGTCACAATCAGCATGGAGCTGTGCAGAAGTATATAGAGTGTCAGCTCCAACAACATTGATTGTCCTTCTGCAGAGTCCTCTACCACTCTTTTCCGGCGCGACTGACGTTGAGAATGGGTCACCGACAGCAAGGCCACGACTTGAATCAGCAATACGGTCAATATCAATAGCAAGGATATCAACAGCAACCACAAGACAGCCAGCAGCACATCGCCCAGTACAATCAGCAACCTCGTAAGTAGAACCAGGACTCATCACTACGATCGCCAATCCAACGACACATAATATGGACAAGCTCCTGTCTTCCAAACTAGACCTCCAGCGCAAGCTCCGGCAGCAAGGCATCCTCCAGCACCATGCGACACAGGAAGCTTCCGAGGCGGCACCTACGCCATAAACACCGCGACACTAAAGTCGTCCTCAACGTCCCGCCCCAACAAGGCGGCAGCATCTTGTCTCGCTCCGGGGCCATGATCCACATGGCACGCACAATCAATCTCGTAGGCAAAGTGGAGTTCAGCATGAAGAAACTCTTTATCAATGGCGAAATGTCCGAGTCGACATATACCAGCCATAACAATGTAGCCCTCCGCCCCACCCTGTTCGGCGACATCATCACCCTGCACGTCTTCCCTAACCAGCAATGGACCATCGGAAAAGACATCTTCCTGGCATGTACCTCCAAGATCACGAAAGATACCAAACCTCAGGGCTTTTGGCGAAGCCACGTTTTCGGGAGAAGTTCTCTTCATGTATCGCGTTGGTAGTCAGGGCTTGTTGTGGTGGACGAGTTTTGGCGCTGTAGTAGTCCACCGTAACGTGTTGTTCAGCTCAAATGCTGCAGATAACCTTGCTGAAGCAGTGACTGAACATCCCCTTGCCTTACATAGAATTGGCTGTTCTTGGTTAAGGTGATAGACCCATACTCGGTCTGGATCTCGCCAGCATCCTTGAGCACGCGCACATCGATGAAGATGTCCTTTGGTGGTTCCAGGCTTCCAGTGAGGTCGATGTCAGTCCATTGACCCTTGTACGCAGCCAAAAGGTCGCTATACTGGTGCACATACTGCTCCTCTTCGGCACTTAGACTGCTTGTTGCACCGTTCTGATCGCCAATTGCTGATGCACCGGCTGATGCTTGCTGTAGGTCCGAGACATCATGACCCTGCCAACACATCTCCTCAAGCTTGTTGGTGCGGGTTCTGTGGTATGCCAGCAGGCATCGCTTGTTCCGCCGCATAGACAAGTGATTCACCAGCAGTGCACATGCAGTTGCTGGTTCATCGGCAGGGTTGAAGGATGATTTGATCTGAGTACCATCGCTACCTTGGGTGCTGCCTGAGCTGTAAGGTGCCAGCAAGTTGTTGGCATCGCGTTCCAGGTCGCGAACTTCCTTGGTGATGGCTCGTACCGTTGTTGTCGCATACGGCGGGAGCTGCTGCAGGCCTTGGATACGCTTCGCATCGAGGACGAGCTTGTTGCCCTGCTCGCCGTACATTATTGTTGTATTGTCGGCATCATCACATGTGGATGTGAGCGCGTTAAGGTCACGAAACAAACGCGGACAGGGAGGGGCTCGGTCACCCCTGCCAAACTCAATACGTATTGTCTACAATCCCTGCCCGCAGCGACGGTCACACTTGGCTCCATCGTTCCCTCATTCTCACTCCACGCTGTGCACGCAGGATGTGACACGGTCATCGCTCAGGCACTGCTTATCCGAGACGCTTCCACCACGACTCCGTAGCCACGATTCCGTAGCCACGATCGACATGCTGCACATCCGACATGGACGGTACCAACGATGACTACTTGCGGCGCAAGAAGCAAATGTACGATGAACTGGCCTTGATGGAAGCAGATGAAGGTGATGTCGACGTCGGCTATCAAGCTTCGAGAGCGATGTGGAAGAAGATCTCCAGCAAGCGGAAGACCAACACCGCTGCGACAGCCGTGCCATCTCCCAGGCCGTTGGCACGATCTTTGTCAGATAGCACGGTAAGCACGAAACACAATCTGCCAGATCAAACAGTTCCTCCATCATCAACAAACCCAAGAAGTCGACAGTTGAGCAAGCCTTCTGCCCTTACAACTCTTAGAAAGACTGTTTCCGAGTTTCCACAAAGCGCACAGCCAGCGAAGACCATTGGTAAGCGGAAACGTGATAGCTTTATCAAGCAAGTCTCTGCAGAACAGCAGATATTCAGAGGGTTACACTTTTATTTCTTTCCCAACAACGATGATCATCCGGCTCGTCGTCTCAGGATCTTGAAAGCGATTGAGTTTGGCGCCGTCTGGGACAAGGAATGGACGGACGACATTACACATGCCATTTTGGACAGGTCAATGGACTTCAATCAGCTCAGGAGATTCGTGAGACTGGATAGACTGCCTGACGCCGTTGTCGTTGTACCTGAGCAGTATACGGCTGAATGTATCCGCTTCAAAACTCTTCTGGACCCCAAACAGGCTCGTTTCAAGGTCAAAGGCTTCGAGCCACCAGTATTGAAAAAGGTCGTCTCAACAGACTCTGATATCTCTCTGCAGCTGAAGCCAGCGGGAAGAGATGTCCAAGCCCACGCCATGGAGACGCCACCAACGGATCATGTCGGTGGCAATGGAGCGCTCCCTGTTACTTTTGGGGACCAAGCGCAACACAACAACGAAGAGAACTCAACGCGTGCGCCAGCTAATGCGGATGTACCAAGCTCTATTGTTACAGACAAGCTTGAAGAAGCTATTCGGAAAGCAAAAAAGCTTGGGGATGTGCCTCTAGATGAAGAAGACGCCTACGATAGGCCACCATCCACTGAAGGCTTAGACACAGGCGACGAAGAGCCAAAAGGTGGCCTCAAGCTTCTGGACAAACGAAAGTCGAATTATCAACGACTTCAAGACAAGTTCCAGTGTATGCAAAAGCACACAGGCGACAATGCAGGCACCGCCAATCTTGCGACCATCAACAGTAAGAAAGCTCATGTATTGGAGCCATTTTTTGAAGCTTCTCAACCATCAGTGGCCTTATGGCTTCTGACCCAACTCCTTCGACATCAATGCTAACGTACATGGACTCTAGTACTGCAACAAATGGCTGACTATTATGGTCAAACCGGAGACGAGTGGCGTATCAGAGCTTACCAAAAGGCTGTTTCAAGTCTCCGGAACCACCCTTCAAAAGTCACGACTAAAGAAGAAGCGCTTGCCTTGCCGAATGTTGGCGAACGCCTAGCTACGAAAATCGAAGAGATCGCCTTCACGAACCGACTTAGACGCCTAGACAATGCGAAGAGCGAACCAGGTGACCAGATATTGCAGACTTTCGTTGGCATATATGGTGCTGGCATTGTGCAGGCAAATCGCTGGATCACAGAAGGACACACGACGCTGGATGAACTGCTCCAGAAAGCAAACCTGACGCCGAACCAGCGCATCGGTATCGAGCACTATGAAGACTTCAAGTCCCGGATACCTCGCGTTGAAGTCGCAAAACACGGCAGCATTGTTCGAACAAGATTGCAACAAATTGATCCTGCCTTTGAAGTCATAATAGGAGGCTCGTTTCGTCGCGGCGCAAAAGACTGTGGCGACATCGACTGTATCCTGACGCGACCAAATATCACTGCGGATCATCTGAGAAATGTAGTGTTGGGTCAGCTGGTACCACAGCTCACAGAATCCGGCTTTCTGGTTGCGAATCTTGCTATGACCACGAAAGACGATGGAAGTAAATGGCATGGAGCATCTTGTCTGCCTGACTCGAAGACTTGGAGACGCCTCGACTTGCTGCTGGTGCCCTCAGAAGAGCTTGGTGCAGCTCTGATTTACTTCACGGGAAACGACACCTTCAATAGGAGTCTTCGCTTACTGGCGAGTACTAAAGGAATGCATCTCAATCAGCGTGGACTTTACCGTGATGTTATCAGAGGACCGCAGCGAATCAAAGTTACTGATGGGACACTTGTGGAAGGCAAGGATGAGAAGAAGATTTTTGAGGCGCTGGGAGTGACTTGGCGGCCACCAGAGCACCGTATATGCTGATGAAGGTAAAAGTGGCGGCTCTGCAAGAGGCATAGACACAGAAGAATACTCTATAGGTTGGTCAGTACAGTTTGGAGTGTCGCTCATGATGGGTGGCCTGCATGTGTCCTTGAACGCATCTACAGTCTATCTTTCTCTTGTTTCGAACTCACGTGCAAGTCTCGCTTCTGCGGTCCGAGTTCCGACGCTTCCTTCGACCCTGGCTGGTACCTTCACTTTCTCTCGCAGCCTACGTACTGTACAACCGACATCTCACTCACAACCAACAGAGACCAAACATCCGTTCTTCTCGCCACACCACCAACATAATGTCGCGCGAACAGTACACTCCGCCCTCGCTCTCCCAGAACAACAACACCTCCGGCTCCGGTGGCTTCGCCATTACCGGCGCAAACTCGTTCGAAGACAGCAGCAAACCAGTCCAGTACCTCTGCGGCGACTGCGATACCAAAGTACAACTGAAGAAGGGCGATCCGATCAGATGCAAGGAGTGCGGATACCGTGTCCTGTACAAGGAGAGGACCAACAGGTGAGTGCGCGTGATACGAAGAGAGCAGGTATAGTGGGACTGGGGACTAACACCGCTGCGTCAATAGGATGATTCAATTTGAGGCGCGTTGATGAAGCGAGAGACAGGGAAAATAGGGGTGATGATCATCATGGGTGACTCGGATTGCACACCGCGAAAGCATGGGAGAACCACCCCTCGAGCTATGGATACCATACAACAAGCATGCAGTCCGGGCTAAGGTTCGTACGACTCAAGGGATTTGGGAGAAGAGTTAGCGTGGCGTTAAAAGGAAAAGAAGTGGAAACGCTTCATCGAGAGGGAATTGGGGCTGCTATTCGTTATGCAGATGTTTTGCCGCGGATCAGCAGGCGGCGAAGATGCTATGCTACGAGATCATGCCGCGCCAGTAGCAGCGATAGGCTGGGGATATGCCTTTTAAAGAACGTCCATGCCAATATCAAGAGCTTCTCCAGAGCTCTGCCTTTGACCGCGCCCGCGCCAGGCTTTTAGCATCGTCAGCCAGAGACCATCTTCTGTCTTACAGCTGTCATCTGCTGGTTCATGCTCCATCATGGGAAATCGAGTACGATCTACGCCATCCATGCGAAGCTCATGATCTTGCCCAGAGGTCCTTCCATACCGTCCTACGCCAATGTCGTTGCGATAGGCCGTAAGTAGTACGTCTAGCTTCCGCGGAAAGCATCGAAGCGCTTGTAGGTGTAGCCAATGAATGGCAAGCTGAGAGTGGTATCGTCCTGCCCAATCGTTGCTTCGGTCTGCGCTCGGAGCTGAGCAGAGTTGTCCACTTGTGGGATCTCGTCGATCGGGAAGTATTGTGTGTCAATGTTGCTCTGCAACTTTGGCTCGAATGGCGCACGAATCTTGCGCAGGCCGTCCCAGTTGACACCATGGAAGAACGGATGTTGCTTGAGGTCCGTAGCACCGTGTACTCGTCCCAAGCGGTTCTGCGAATCACAGATAAGACTTCGGATGAAGTGCTCTGCCTCTGGTCCAAGCTGTTGATCCGGTGGGAAGTTGAGGTGGCGAGGCCAGTCCACGATCTTGCGGTAAGTGTCATGAGGCTCTTCGGCGCAGAACGGCGGCCAACCGACTAGGCATTCGAACATGATCGTGCCAACACTCCACCAATCGCACCCGAAATCGTAGCCCTTGCCACTGAAGATCTCAGGCGCAATATAGTCGGGTGTACCAACAGTCGAGTATGCCAGCTGTCGTCTTGACTTACGCCAAGTATTGATTTGATTGCGATTCGACACTGTAAGCTGGATCTGGTCAATCGAAACACTGTTACGGTTCGCGGCAACAGATTTTGGCTTCGACTGCGACATTAGCTGTTGATAATACGAGGCTTGGTGCTCCTTTGAGAAGCCGGTAGAAAGGCCGAAGTCGGTGAGCTTGATATGACCACCACGGTCAAGGAGAATGTTGTCCGGTTTGATGTCACTGATGAGCATGTTAGCACAATCTCGTGCAGCAATGGCAGTTTGACTTGACGTACCGATGGATGAAGCCTAACTTGTGCACGGCCTCAATGGCGAGCGTAATCTCGGCCATGTAGAACCTCGTGATGTCTTCGGAGAAAATTTCGTATTTGATGAGCATCGTCATCAAATCGCCTCCAGGTAAGAACTCCATGAGCATGTACAGGAATGTGGAATCCTGGAACGAAGTATGCAGCTTCACCAGCCAAGGACTGTCTGCATTCGCGAGAATGTCGCGCTCAGCTCGCACGTGAGCAAGTTGATCCTTCTTGTGCTGTATACCGAGTTAGCTGGTTGCAACTTTGGAGTTCAAAGGGTTGTTGCAGCATACCATTTCTTGCTTGATCAGAGACTTGAGTGCGTAAATCTTGCCGTCGTGCTTCCTCTGCACCAATTTCACCTCGCCGAAAGCACCCTTGCCAATGATTTTCAGTGTGGTATAGTTACTTGGTCTCTCATGTGTTCTCAGGAAGCGTAGGAAATTGGCTTCGGCTTTACGCATGCTATTTTTCTTCTGCTCCTTGCGATTAGCAGAGAGGTCGTCATTGCTGAGTATCGCGTCCAATTCCTTGGCTCTGCAGCATGTTGTTAGTCACACCATCAGGCACGGAATGTCGAAGCTCACGGACCGTTCGTTGCGCGCCTTGGCTCTCTCCACATTCTCCTTGAAGAACTCCTGTGTGAGCATCTTTTGAACCTTGACACGCTCTGTGATGGCACTAGAGTACTTCTCAGGGTTCTTGGCTGGTGGCTCGTCATCAAATATGCTGATTTGCGGTGGCATGGAGGGCAGCGGAGCGTTCAGATAGCTTCCGTAGCTCTGTGGGGTTGCTCCAGCCGTTCGAGGACGTCCGTTTGCTGGTGAAGGCTGCCTGCCGTACGGACTTGCTGACCGAGGAGAGTTGCCTCCTAGATTCTGGTGCTGGAATTGGTGGGCAAGACCATTGGTCGGGTCATGGTATCCACCAGGTGGTGGGCGATAGCCTCCTGGGGTTGATGCACCACTGCTGTATTGCTGTGGGTAGGCATTGGGAGTGTTGTAGAAGTAGCCCTGATTGTTGATGCCACTCGTAGCCTGCTGGGTACCCCACACCTCTTGTTGACCGGCTGAGTTGGGATACGGTTGCGGGAACGTCGACGGCGTGGTAGGGAAGGCACGACCTTGCTCAGCAGCGAAGTTGGGCTGATTAGTGAAGCCGAAGTTGAGCTGGAGGCGATTGGGATTGCGGCTGTCGGACTGGCTTTGTTGCGAGTGCTGCTGCTGTTGCTGCTGCTGGTAGTTGGCCATTATTGACTTCCTGCCGCTGCTCACTGCAGGCAGTCCAGTGGAGCGTTATTGGAGCAACGGACTTTTTCGTGACGACCACTGTTACGAGGCAAAGCAGGGCAGGAGAGCAAGACGAAGTGAGGTTCGACGACGTTTCAAGATCGGAGGCTTCGGACGTGGATTTCGGTAGCGGTGTTTGCGAGAAGGGAGGAAGTATTAAGGGGCCGGAGTGTTGGAAGCTCGAGGCGGTGGAACGAATGAACGTTGTTGTGCTCCTCGGCGCACTCTCGACCAATGCGATGAGTTGCCTCAGCTTCCAGTGCAAGCGCACTGAGGACAGCACAAGGTGAAGAGAAGCAGAAGGCCGTCAACGTCGTGTCAAGAGGAGAAAGCTCCAGTCACTTTCAAAAGAAGGAATCGCAGCTACGGCACGTGAAACAACAAGCGCGACCTGGTGCCAGGGTCCGCAACCCCCCACACTAATCCCCCTTGTCAAGCACTTCACTTCACATACTGTACATGCGTGCGTGCGTGCGTGCTCGTGCACCTTCTGCGCAGTGACAATATCCCCTCAGATCGCATCTCTTCCGGTAGTGGTTGCAGGAATATCGAAGAAGCCATTGCCGGCATGAAAGCACATCTGCAAAGTGACCACTACAACGCGACCAGTGGCCAACACTCTTACCCGTCGTTGGTTGACATGGCTCCGGGTTGCCCCCGAACTCACCTTAGCAATGCCGCACACTACTCCAGTAGTCAACGCGCCCTCGACGGGGCAATCAGCCAAGCCCGCGCCCGACAGACGCTGCGCAAGGTACTCAGGCTCGAGATGCCGAATAAACTCACAGAGTCGTTCAGACCCCTGCAACGGCGACGACAGACACTGTAGAAGCTCCCGTCAGCATGCCATGGTTGAACTCATGAATACTGCTGACGACTATGCGCCTTCGTACTTTTATGTCTCTCCGCGGTCGTGCTCAAGATTGAGATTGTGACTGAGCGTGAGGGAGCTTGTTGATGTACAGTATGCAGTCCGTGCGTTTAAGGGAGGGTTGCGGAATCACTGGTCGACACTCGCCATCGCCTCAGAACAAAGTCGATGGCACAGCGGTCGCAATTTTGGAAGTCAAAGAAGTGCTGGAGTTTCAGTTACATCAAAGGCAAGCCTACGAGGAATGCAGTGCTCTTATCGTCTTTGCCGAGTCACCTGTATCGTGTATCGCTGAGTCGCCCCCCCTTCTCGTGCTCTTCGCAAATCCTTCGAGAACGCCCTCTTTGCCTTCAAGCCATATTCGACGTGCGAGCATGTACTGACTGCAATCATTGTGTCGTGAGATCACGCACGAACTCAACACAAGATACTGGGATGGTGATGGCCTTGGACGCAGCACCAATCTTGCACGGCGCCCTGCGCGACACATGCATGATCTGAGTGCAAGCCCTATGCAATAACTGGCGCACAGCTGTAGTCGTGCTATTTCCTTGCAGTCTCCACTGCCTGCCCGAATGTCATCTTAATGGCAGCCACGTCATTCATCGTATTGATCATGTTGAAGCCTTGATCTGCATATCTCTTTGCCGATTCACCGCCCGCAGTATATATTGCCGTGTACTTGCCAGCGTCTTGCGAAGCTCTACGTATCGTCTCGATGGCTTCGTCAAGCTGCGGTGGATATGTCCCGATGGATTGTGCTGGATACCCGATGCTGTTCCCGAGATCAACAGGTCCGATGAAGCATACATCGATCCCATCAACTGCTGCAATCTCCTTGACCTGCTCGAGCGCAGATGCAGTCTCGATCTGGACGACGACCACAATGCTCGAATTGGCTTCCTTATAGTACTCCATCAGTGAGATCTCCTTGGCACCGGCAGTCTGCTCGGTGAACTTCTCCATCGAGAAGGGGCTGCCCAAACCGCGATTGCCTTTCGGCGGAAATTTCGAGAACCGGACTACGTTCTTTGCATCTTCGACTGTGTGCAGAAGAGGTACAATAATGCCGTGAGCTCCAGCATCTAATGCTCGCTTGATCATCCAATGCTGCCCATCAGCCACGCGAACGACTGGACTGGCACCGCATGCTGCAATGGCGGCTACGGACTCGTGCATGGCATCGTCTGAGATATTTCCATGCTCGCAGTCTACGCAGATCCAGTCGATGTTGGGAGTCCTGGCTATTGCTCTGCTTAGATTGGCACCTGGGAGCATCTGTAGCGCAGTCAGGACGGGACGTGGCTGTCGATGTGATCATCACTGACCTGCCACCCGCCAAAGCTTGGCTTGCCACTCTTCAATGCCCTCTGGAGTCTGTTGGCCGCTTGCATGGTGGAAAGCATGCCACGTTTTGGCCTGTGGTGACTGAACCCGTTGGTCCAGTTCTGTGACCGCCAACAATGTACGCGGGATTAGTGCGTGAGGCAAGTCTTGCAGCTAGCTAGCAAGATATAGCTCAAGGCAATGTTGCTCTCCAGAAGGTCCATGTACAACTTGGAGAGGTCGGCATTTCGGCAAGGAAGCCCCGCTTGAGCATGTGCATAGTGTGGTACATATACCAACCTGTACAAACCGTGGTATACTGCGAGCACAGCACGGGTACTGCCGCGATACTGACCTCAGGACCTCTCGACTTCGTCCATGACATCCTCAAGCTCAGTCTCTGTAAAGCGATGCTTTAGCTTTCGCGCAGCTGCTGTAGTCTGGCCATTCTTTGTGGCC
The DNA here is from genome assembly GCA_000504385.2 of Exutisphaerella laricina CBS 326.52. NCBI lineage: Eukaryota > Fungi > Ascomycota > Dothideomycetes > Mycosphaerellales > Mycosphaerellaceae > Exutisphaerella > Exutisphaerella laricina. Next base: position 113,111 of record KZ106766.1, read on the forward strand.
AGTACAGCAGTACGATCAACATGAACCTGTAGCGAGGTCAGACAAGAGTAGCAGCATATATCGACTGCTCTCATTACCACAGGTATGTCGAACTCGTATAGAGATTTCCAGTGTTTGTTAGCTGACGCCAATATATCTATCTCGCGGTAGTCGAAATGCCTTTTGTCCCAAACATTGCTCATTACGCCTTTGATATTGTTGCAGAGCGTGCAGTGATCATGCGTAAAGAGTGTGAGGCGCAGCGGGTGCTGCAGAAGACGAAGGGATGGCTTCATGGATTGGTGTGTGGCGTGTTTGTACAGGTTCACTCACGTTAGTCTTGCACTACGAAAGTGACGCGTGCGAGCCTTCACACGTTGTCCACACACACCCACGAGATCCACAGCATATCTACGTCAGTTGTGTTGAGCTTCGATGCTCTTCCAGATTTGTCTTCGTTCGCTCTTGAGAATAAAAGTCGCCGACTTTGCGCATACTGAGCAAAGCGTACAACAGTGGCTAGATATCAGCGACCATTATGGCGCAGAAGTGTGTGCACAAAGGCTGCGGAAAGGTCTTCACTGACCCTGAAGAAGAATGTGTCTATCATCCTGGGTGCGTTTCGACACCTTAATGAGCCCTACCTATTAGTGCAGATCGTACTGACCACACTTGTAAACAGCCCTCCAGAGTTTCACGAAGGTCAAAAGGGTAGGTCTGACTCCCTTGTACAGTATTCCTATCTCATTGCAGCATACTGACATAAGTAGGCTGGAAATGCTGCAAACCACGAGTCCTCACCTTCGATGAGTTCATGAACATACCGCCCTGCACAACTGGCAAGCACAGCACAGTCGACGATACACCCAAAGAGGAGCCGAAGTCTGGTTTCACAGAGGAAGAGGTCGCAGCGAAGATCAAAGCACAGCAGGAAAAGAACGATTCATTACCACCACCGGTCTCGCGAGCACCAGTCGCCGCTGCTGCACCACATCCAGCTGCTAGCCCCGCACCACCGGAGGAAGAAGACGACGATCCAAGTGCACCAGTGCCAGATGGCGCGAGCTGTAAACGCAAAGCATGCGGTGCTACATACAAGGCAGGACGAAACCGAGACGATGAAGAATGCATACACCATCCAGGACAAGCGCTCTTCCACGAAGGCAGCAAAGGGTGGACATGCTGCAAGCGACGCGTGCTGGAATTTGACGAATTCATGAAGATTCAAGGCTGCAAGACGAAGCCCCGGCATCTGTTCGTAGGCAAGAAGAAGGATCCAGACGAGGAAGAGAAGATCAACGATGTTCGCAACGACTTCTACCAAACTGCCACGACCGTCATAGCTTCGCTGTACCTCAAGAAGATTGACAAGGATCGGTCAAAGGTGGAGTTCTCTAGCGATGGCAAGAATATTGAGCTGGACCTGCACACCAGCGACAAGAAGCGCTATCAGACGACTATGACACTGTACAGTCAGGTCAAGCCTGACGAGAGCAAGTTCAAAATTATGGGTACCAAACTGGAGCTCTCTCTCGCCAAGGTAGCTGGCACAGGCTGGCCAGTCCTCAGAGCGGACGACCCTCATACCGGGGAGATCATCCAGGCTGGCAGAGCTGGCAGAGCGTGAAGGTGGGGGATAGCCTGATGAGGCAGAAGGCCGTGGAAGAGTGATGTTCTGATGCATTAGCCCGGCACTGACTGAGGAGACTCGCCTGAAGGGTGGGCCAGCACAACAGCCGATGGTGTGGCACAAATGCCACGAGAGGATAGATGAAGGACACGAGACGAATAGATGATACGGCGTTTCTTGCAAATTTCAGATATCATGCTTTCGCCATCTCAATGACGACTGTACCTGTCCCATCTATCCACTGCACCCCAGCTTTGCGCACCTTGCTATTACTCGCGACGAAGAGCAAGATGTAGACGTGCTTGGCTACCTCGCCCCAGCAGTACACTCTCACGGGGCCAACAGAATCAGGTGTGTTCGAATCAGGATATCGGTTGCTCGCTATGGTGGGAGGACTTTCGTAAAGCTGTTCATCTTGGCCACGACTGCACCAAATACCCCAGCCAGCACTCCCTTCAGTTATGAAATGCTCCAAGAACCACCAGAAAGTCGCGAACTTTGGTAAGGACCACTCGCGGATCTCCACTTGCCAATGGCCCCGTTCAAGAGGCTCGATAGCTCTTGTCTGTGAGACAGGCTTGAAACACTTACTTACCGCACCTGCAGCTAGATGTTGTAAGGCTGGCGTAACATGGGTTGTGAAAGGTTGTGCGCCAGCCTCAACATTTGGTGGTCGTATGAAACGCGTCAAGGAAGACATGTCTTCCACATTCGCGCCCTTATAATGCTGCTCGGTACATGAAACGATCGCGTGAGCTTCTATTGCGACTTTGGTGGGCTTCGCAATTGTGTCTCGTTCTGCAGGGGACTTGAACGGCGAAACAGCACGTCTCTGAAGAGCTTCGATCTCCACTCGTTTGCGCGGGCTTCGTGTAAGCTTGTTAGGTGACGTTTCGTCCGACTGGGATTGAGCATTCCTTGGGAATGTTTCGTGCAGGCCAGCAGTAAGCGGACCTGGGTCGCTGTTTGATCTTTGGGAAGAATGAAACCGGCATTTCCAGCTCTCGACATTATCGCTGACGGAATACGACGTTGGCAGCTCTGACGTACTCTCGTTCGTGCGCACAGTTCCATTCGAGTCCGCCTGTTGGTTATGAGGTGTGGCTGGTTTGTTCGGGCTAGGCGCTGAAGTGTACATCAACGCAGGCTGACTCGCTGGGAAGGTCAGGCGCTGCTCCACCTGCACGCCTTGAGTAATACTTGGCCCTTTCCGCTGCCTTTTGTGCGACCGCTCGAACACAGGAGATACCAGATACGACGATTGACTGAGTTTCGCATCGGCAGGGAACGAGCGGCTGCGACCAGATGTAGGAACCTCCCTCGAAGTCCGCGCCATTTCAGGTCTTCTGACAGGAGTTACGGTAGCCATTGCTGGGGATGATTTCTCGGGAGTTGGTATGCGTGAATTGGATATCGCGTACTCAATGACTGCTGTGCCCAAAGGCGATGATGGATCTACGCGCCTTGGCGTTGATGGTGTTTCCTTTGCTGACACCCGAGAAGAGTTCAGCAATTGACTCTCAAGAGCTGAATACGCCATTTGTGTGTCTTCAAGCCAGGTGCTCGCATCAAGCGACTGCTTTGCGCTGATATTGAGTCCAGCTTCCATGAATTGCTCTCGAGCACGGACGTTCTGGACTGTGTTGTCGGCATGCTCAGGGCACGGTCGAATGATCCTTTGCGCGTTGCGTGCGCAATCTCGCATCATGATGTATGCTTGAGCTTGCGCAATATAGCCTTCATCGTCTTTACGAGTACTCGACGCGCCTGCATGAATCAACAAGTGCACGCCTTTGTCTACCATAGTGCCTGGTTGTTCTCATGAGCTCCATGGCGAACTGGTAAATCCGCAGGCTTTTGAGCTATTAGGATGGCTCTTGCGATAGCGTAAGTGTTCTGACGACAGCCAGATGATATTATTGTTGCGGTGTCGTAGCCTAGTGCGTTGAAGAAAGAACAACGCGATCGAGTGAACTTCAAGCCGCTGCGGCAGATCGGCAGCTCGGCAAAAGCACGTGCATGACGAGGGCGAGTACAGTATCGTCAACCACAAGTTGAAGAGAATGGAACGCACAACTTCATAACTTGATGTAAACATTACGAGCACCCAATGAAAGAGTACGAACAGTCAGAGCCGTCACGAAGCTCAAGTACTCACCTATGCTATGATATATTACCAAGCCTGGATACATTCCGTTATTGAAAGACTGTGCTCTACCATCCGCATGCGACGGTAGTCTACCAAGTGGAGGTTGAAATTGAAGGCAACATAGTCTCTTGCCTATATTTCCAGGGCATCAGGAACTTGAACGCGACCTCATCGAGCATATCGAGAATCCGCGAGATCTGAGATAAGCATGATCTCTTTGGGAAGTATTCAGCCTCGCATGCCCGGCCGATTTTGCTAAACGCCTTGCGCATCCTGCCACGAAGAGTGTACAGCTCGGCGCTCGGAGCGCGTGAAGCCTCGTCACCAATGTCGTGTCCAGCCACATCCAGGTTACCAAGCTCGATATCTTCGAAGTGGTCTGGATGTTTGAGGTTCGACACTTTCGACCGAGGGTTGAAGGCCTTTGGCAGCGGAGGCGGTGGAGGAACTGCATGTAACGAATGAGCAGCCGCTGCGGCCACATCGGCAAGCTCAGAGGCCTGATTGAACACATGGTCGAACGAGTTGCATCTGAATAAGTCATTGTTGTCGTTGTTGGCTTGAAGTTCGGCGGTAATGTCTAGATCGTCTTCGTACTCGCTGTCTGAATCTTCCAGATGGTGGCCTGCGAGCTCGTCAGCCATGGTCAGCTTGCTTTGCCTGTTTTTTCTCCAACGATCGTGCGGACCAAGTGAAGGACTCTGTGCAGGACTAAGCAGGGAGTCTGGCATGTAAGGCAATGTGAACGGGTGTTCCTGTGGTTGACCACCATCCGTTGCACGGCCTTTACCCTTGTCGGAACGCGGAGACGAGAGGACCTGCTCTACTTTTTCCCCAATGTCAACAACGATCGTGACCGGTCTGTACGACACAAATGCTCTATTATTGGCTTCGTAGGCGGCCTCACGTCTGTGATAGTAGTCGCTTGAGCCTGTTGCCATCACCTGCTATAGCCTGTATGCTTGGAGGAGATCGTCGTTATGTGCCGTGAGAGTGTGATGGGATGGGATGAAAATCAATTCACAGCGCCAGGCCGACTCTTCTTATGTGATAATGACCTTCTTCCTCATGGAAAAGGTTGCCAAGGACAAAGCAAGCGCAAGAAAGAAATGACAAAACCCTTATCTTTGTTACGTTGCTTTGGTTCACTGAGCATTGTGCTTAAACAATGCACCGTTATGGTGAATATGATGAACTGTCCCGATTCTACGACGCCGCGCTATGCCAACCAATCGCAGCGTTGCCAGTAAGGGTAAATAGATACAATGGCCAGTAGGGTGCTAAGTGTACAATGGAAACCTCATCCTAGTGACTTTCGAAGAGCTCGTCGCGGGCGTCGTTGATGGGGAAGCAGACTAATGGTGTCGACTCTGACCGCAGCCAATTCGAGATAACTTGGTATCAGAAAAGCTTTGTCGAAGATTTGCGTAGCGTCAATGCTTGCCCCATGGCTGATACACCTGGACTTCCAGTCGCCGATATTTGTGATTCCAGCTTGTGATCATCGTTTACGATTTAGCATGTTCGCCTTTGCCGTTTTCACTGTCTCAGTCGAGCTCTCATCCTCCTCAGGACTATCAGAGTCATCATCTTCGACGTCTTCCTCACTATCTGCCTCATCATCAGACTTTTCTTCTTCTCCGGAATCGCCGTCCTCTGCCTCGATATCGAGCATGCCATCATGCTCGGCATCTTCTTCTTCTGAGCTCTCATCCTCAGCTCCATTAGTAAACACATCATCCATCTCCTCATCATCACTATCGGCGTCTGCGGCTACGTCATGCTTGCCTTTGATCCGCCTCCTTGACTGCCCACTTGATTCGACCCTGTTGTCCTCATCATCGCTCGTGAAGTCAGCGTCTTGTCCTTCCATGTACAGGACACCCTTCGGATCGTCGAGATCTTCCGAGTTCAAGGCGCGTGAAGCATCTTGCATGCCTCTCCTGAGCTCCAGCTGAGCGCTTAAAAGGTCAAGCTTTCCCTTCAGATGCAGCAAAGGCTGTAAACCGTTGGCTCTCTCGCGCACGACCTGGGACAGTGATTTGAGTTTCTTCATGAGTACTGGTTGCGAGGCCAGGTATCCTCCATGAGTTACAAGAGACCACTGCACCCAGACCATTAAGTTGCCTGTCCTGCCAGGACGGCGGTGTATGCGTTCTGCTATTCTTTCCAGCAAAGACGCCACCTCGTGCGACTTTATCCTTTGTATCGTTAATCGAATGGTCTGATGATCGGTCGTCGCAAAACAGCTCTCAAGGAGATCTTTGTCATTGTTCTTCAACGCTTGTACGAGCACAGTTCCTAACGAGTGCCCACTAGGTATAACGAGGTCACCTGGTGCCGGGACCAGGCTTCGGGCCTCAGGATCGGTGTCGCGAAGTGACTTACAGACGTCAATTGGGTTAGGATGTCGTGCTTGCAACATGTCTCCAAAAGTGGTCTCCCCCATCTGCTCGTCGTCGACATCTTTCATTTCAACTTCCTCGGCAACAGCGTCCGCTTGATCCTTGGAGGCATCAGGTAATATATGACCATTTGTCGTAAGCGCAGTCTCGCTCGTGTGTTGTACACCTGCTTCTTCCACGCTTTCATCCTCATCGAGCTCACTTGACTCCTCCTGGCCACTCGACAGCTCAATCACTTCCTTCTGCGCAGTTGTCCCTTCGTCATGTTCTCCAGCGGCGTTCGAGATATCCTGGGCAAGATACGCGTGCGATTCGTCTACGCGGGTAGATGCTGAGCGTGGCACTCCATTTGTCAATCTCGCATCGAGCTTCGTGCCAGCTCTGGCGTTCTCATCGACCAGATATCCGAGTTCAGATTTGGCGGGCACGTGCGAAGTCTTTGGTCGTTTGTTGGGAGTGGCTGACGGAGAAGCTGAAAGATGCGCTTCCCCATGCGATTTCCGTACACGCTTTACGGTGCTCATAGCGACAGCATGGCCAAGCACAACGCAAAAGATAATTCAACGGCGATGTCTTCAAGCTGGTGGCAGTGAAGGTGCCGTAGATATTTTCTAGACGGGGGCGCTAGGGAGTAGCCGAATTGTACTGGGGCCGGTCGGCTTTCCCGCATTGCCAACACTGGAAATCGCAACAACTTCTCTCATCGACACTGGAATGTGACTCATCGTCACCTTGACTGTCTTCATAGACTGATTCGTGCATCAGGCACGCATCTGGAGATCGAGCAGTACTGTACTGTAGGTAGTCGCAGTCTTGATGATCACATCATCCGTGGCTCTTGATCATGAGAACTTTTTCAAAACCCCTATCATTATGCACGATCTAACCAGATCTAGCTGCAGACGTGAAACCTTGTGTGGACTGTTCACGCCGTATCGGGTTCATAAAGCACCCGCCGATGCCTCCCCTCGTGATTCCTTTTCACGACCTGCTTTCGCCATTCCAGCTACCCCGCCTTGTTCCACCCTCCTGGCCTTTTGTAAGCTCGGCCACCGCCACCTCTGCAGCTCCTCCGCCTGTCCACGTTACCCGGGCAGCTCTTTCATCGATCGTCATTTCTTGCATAAGCACTAAGCTCTGCATGTTTCTTCGGTGCGATCGCTCTAAGTAGCCCGGTCGCGCGTTCTCGACACCAGCACGCGAATATCTCGTCTGCGGCTCTCTTACGCTTTAGCGCCTTGCTGCTCACTTTCTCGTGACTCAGACTGGACCGAATAACGCGGCGCAGAGTGGCAAGTTCACTCAGCTTCGTCCAGGCTGCTTCGTTCTTTTGGAGCATTTAATTGGACGAAGCTAAGCAAAGCACGGGCCCAACGGCAGCACCCGCCTCTTGTCAATTTAGAAAGGCTTTCTACTCTTCTTAATTCGAAGGTCGTCCTTATTCAAATCCCGAGCCTGACCGACGCACCTCCGCCGAGCGCACAGAGCCGCATCTCAATCGTCAACGCGAAACTGCGACCCAACCAGCGACCACCTTTACTACTCGACCTTACTTCACCGCTGACGATCACGTGAACTTCATTGTTTACGTGTACCAGCAACTTGCTTGCGTCACCACGAAACAGCTTTAAATACTGGCGCAATCATCGATAGTCGCGTGATAACTGTTTTCATAACAATCAAAGTTGCGCGACATCACGTGCGCATCGCACCGAACACTTTGGCCATCCTACTTTCCATCATGGCATCCGAAGTCGCGCAATCAGAGGCTATCAAGACGTCATTACCGAGTGATGCGCCTCTCGTGAATGGGTACGTAGAACACTTTCCTTGGTTGTCGCCATTCACGACTAGGCGCTTCTTGCATCTTCATTCGTAGTGGATGCAAGGTCTCGTTTTCTCTTTGCATCTTCAACCTTATAGAAGATGACTGACTTTCTGTTAGGGATCGTGACCAGCCGATGGAGAAAAGTCACAATAGCGACGACCATAACATCAGTGCATTCGAAGAGAACGCAGCAGTCTCCAAGACAGACTCGTCACCCGACATCAACAGCCTGACTGCTGCTCCAAACCCTGCTGCACCAACCTCAGTGGAAGAGGTTGCTCCAGGTATCGCGCCAGTCTCAGAGTTCCTGCCCAAGGACGCACCTACCTCTCATCCAACGCCACCTCCCGACGAGCCTTTAGTTACTACTGAGGCTGACGTCGACACAGTGATGGCATCGCCAGACGAAATCGCGAAAGTAGACTCCAACTCGGAACCTGTTACCGCTGTCAACTCATCTGAAACCAGCCTGGTAAGACCGCGCGAGGACGATGACGAGGACGACGAACCGGCGGCCAAGCGCAGCAAGGTCGAGGATCTCCCCATGCCGGACGCTAAGCCAGTACAGCGATCTGTTGTTGATGCGCCAGCGCCGGCAAACACAAGCGAGGAGTCCCTTCAGCCAGAGCAGCCAGAACAGCCCCCGCCGATAGAACAGTCAGACACCACAGTTGCGCCCGTCGCTGCACCTAAGCTTGTTCCAAGTGTTGAGGCCACGATGGAAACGCCTCCTGCCAGCGCTCCAAATTCTACAGAGGCCGATCCTGCCCTTGAGAAGCCAGGGGCCGAGAAGCCTCTAGCGGCCCACGTCCAGACTGCCAATGCGAATCCTGCTGGTGCGCCGGAGCAAGCAAAGCCAGCAGAGACTGGTCCGCCGAAGCACCAATACAGCAAGGATCCTATGACGCAGTCGCAGATGAAGTTCCTGCAGGAGAAGATGAAGAATCTCAAGAAGACCAAGAACTCGGTGGCTTTCCTCAACCCAGTGGATCCCATCGCGCTAAATATCCCGACATATCCTGAGATTGTCAAATACCCCATGGATCTTAATACTATGGAGTCCAAGCTGAAGTCGAACAAATATAGCAATGTACAGCAGTTTGCTGACGACTTTGACCTCATCATTGACAATACGCGCAAATTCAATGGCGACGTCCATCTGATCACGCAAGCTGGCTTCTCGATGGAGGCTTACTTTCGAAAGATGATGGAGACTGTCCCGAGCGCCAATGCATCAGCTGTTGCCAAGCCGCCAGCGAAGAAAGCTTCGCCGAAGCCTCCTGCGCCATCTGCACGTAGAGAATCGCGATCTATCAACCAGGCACCGTCAGTCATGACGCAGGCATCTGGTTCTGGCGCAGGCGACCCATTTGCCCTTCAGCCTGATGGGACTCCACAGATTCGTCGCGACTCTACGATCAACCGTCCTGCGCGCACTATAAAGGCGCCTCCACCCAAGGAGCTTCCCTACGCCAAGCCGAAGAGGAAGGAGCATCAGCTTGAGCTGAAGTTTTGCGAGCACATTTTGGAAGAACTAAGATCACCAAAGTATGGCACCGTCAATCATGTTTTTCTTGCACCTGTTGACCCTGTGGCTCTCAATATTCCGCACTATCGTCAAATTGTCAAGCATCCCATGGACTTGTCCACGATGGCGCAGAAGTTGAAGCAGGGCCAATATGGAAAAGCGAGCGAGTTCAAGAAGGATTTTGAGCTGATGATCCAGAACTGTCTGTCCTTTAATCCTAATGGTAATCCAGTGCGTGACCTTGGCATCCAGTTCAAGCGTAACTTCGATGCCTTATGGGCCGACAAAGATAAGTGGGAGAAGAAGCGCAAGGCAGAGTCGCACCGCGCAACTTCAGCCTCCGCCGACGAGGACACTGCCGAGGAAGATGAGGAGGAAGAGGAAGAGGAGGTTCCGGATGACCCAGCTGGCACCATCCGTGCTCTCCAAAAGCAGCTTGCAGACATGCAGAATGCTCTTGCTGGCCTTGGAAACTCGAAGAGACCAAAGAAGACCAAGACAACGGCCAAGGGGGCCACCAAGAAATCTGTTACAGCCCTGCCGAAGCAACCGAAGGTCGTTACAGCCAAGGCGAAAGCTCCAAAGAAGGTTCGACAAGTGACATACGAGGAGAAGCAGGAAATTTCCGAAGCTGTCGGAAAGATGGACGACGCGCAGGTCCAGGAGCTGACTAGAATCATCACCGAGAACTGCCAGAAGTACCGTGACCAAGAGGAGATGGAGCTTGAGATAGACGACCTTCCCAATGACGTTCAGTCGATGCTTTTGAAGTATGTTCGTAGCATCTTTGGCAAGCCAAACCACGCGCGCGCCGCTTCACCAGATGACGCCGCTGCGATGGATGACGATGACTTCGAGCCGGAGCGTGGCGCTCGTCGTGGAGGCGGTGGAGGCGGTGGTGCCAACAAGAAGAAGAAACACAAACCAATGGGCAAGGACCAGCAGACCGCGGCTATGCAGGAGATCCAGAAGAAGTTGGCGCAATTTCAGCAGGCTGGAGTAAGCGCCAGCCAGAGTCCCACGAATTCCAACAATTTCGCTATGGCAGAGGACACATCCGGCGATGACGATAGTGAAGAGTCGGAGGAGGAGTAGATTTGTGCGTTTCTTGAGCGTTGAAGGCTGGCCATAGCGTGGGCGGTCTTTGTGATGACTGTACGATACCGCGAAAAGCGAGGCATGAACCTGGCTGTTACGTCAGCCAGACTTGAGCGTAGCATAGCTTGAGGATACGAGACTTAGTTGTATAATAGACGAGCTTGAAAACCACCACTCAAAGGTGTGCCTGACGAGCGTATTGTCCAGAAATATCGTTTTGTGGTAATATGTCAAGGTAATGTTGGGTGTCGCTGGCGATGACATATAGTTCACATGCGCAGCAGAGTGGTGGTTGCAAGTTCGAAATGTAACTTTTAGTAGGCCTGTTCACTGCCGCTGCAGACGTGTAGCAATGATCCCGAAGGGCACGTCGTCGCAGCTCGTGATATGTCTCGGGTGGGCCCCCTGTCCGCAAACGGATTGTCGATCACTGGTGGGCGACCATGGCCGCAAGAGAGCTCGAGAGGGTGCATGATCAGATCCTTGAGGCGTAGTAAGAAGGAGAGGAGTAGAGGTGGAAGTGAAGAGACTCCGGCATGTTTGTGTACACGAAAAGGTGGACAGTTTGACGAAAGTGGTAATGTGACGGATCAGGAGGAGGGGACGCCAAGGATGATCTCAGTCCACTGCCTGTGATCGGAAACCAAGAAACCACCGGTGAATGAGGACTTGCAGGTCGAGATGTTATCGCATTCATAGCGCATGTCTGTTCACGAAGAGCTCCTGCTTTCCTTGACAGCACGACCTCACCTCAACAGCTCAAGCACAGCGCCAATAGGCAAGACGCGAGACGACCCGGTTTTGCAGGCCTTCGCCAATACCCACTGGTTAGACGACTCGCCGATATCGGCCAGGAAACACCCCTCGAGATGGTGTTGTTGATAACATCAACATTGCGACATGTAGCCTGGCCACACGCATGAGGCCGTCAAGGCATCGGACGACACCCAGTGAAATCATCGAGAATGGCTTCAGGGAAGTACTTGCGGCTTAGCCCACTGAGAAGTGCACATGTACTCTTCAAGCCTGCAACGGCATACGAACACACATACAGACCAAGAGCCTCAACAATGACACTGACGAAAGGCCTACATACATCTCCAGCTGTGTCGCGGCTAGCATCGCGCATACCTAGAGGCACATGGTGTACGCACATGCACGTCGTAGATCCAATTACATTCCCACTCGACGCGGCAGCTCAGTACAAGCCCTCTGCCCACACCATAGACCAAGCCAAGTCGTTCCTCAGCCAACTTGGCATCGAGCACATGGTAATCGTCCAACCAAGCATCTACGGCAATGACAACGCTTGCACCCTCGAAGGCCTCCGCCACCTCGGCTCAACCCATGGCCGTGCAGTAATCCAATTCGACCCCATGCAAACGTCCCAACCCCAGCTCCAAAAATGGCACGACCAAGGCGTCCGAGGCGTGCGCCTGAATTTCAAATCCATCGGCGCCGCCCCTTCAGCAAAAGAACTAAAGCAAACGATGCAATCCTTCGCTCAAGCCGTACAACCCTTTAAATGGCCTCTGGAGTTATACATCTCTCTAGAAACCATACCCGTCCTCGAGGATATTGTCTCCTCCCTTCTTCCAGACACGAAACTCATAATCGACCACTTCGCGCATCCTACAGCGAAATCCTTAGAATCCGCCAAGTGTGCTCACGAAATGGAGGGGTTCGATTCGTTGGTGCGGTTGCTGCGCAAGGGAAATACGTGGGTGAAACTGTCGGCTTCGTATCGACTTTCGGAAGATCCGGCGAGTGCGATTGTGGAGTCGTTGTGTAGAGAAATATTGAAAGAGAGGCCTGATCGTTGCGTTTTTGCTACGGACTGGCCGCATACGCGGTTTGAGGATGTCGAGGTTGGTGAGTTTACTGAGAAGATTCTGGATTGGATTGAGGCGGAAGGTGTGTCGTTGGAGCAGATTTTGGTCAGGAATGCCGAGGTGCTGTTTGATGCCGGGGTGTGAAAATGGTAGGAGTGAGCAGTATATGCTCTGGTTGTCCGTACTCAATGCTGGCTCCTTACCTGCATAACCACATTTTACCTGCATAACCACATTCTCGCCCTTCAGCCCTCCCCTTCCATCAAAACCTTGGTCCAGTCGAACTTATCCCACTTCTTTCTAAACCCGTCTACCCTCCTGTCACCCCTCTCCCATCGTCCCTGCTTTTTAACAACCATCTCATCCTTCCCCAACATCCCTCCCACAACCTCCCTCGCAAACAGATCCCCCTTCGGCCACCTCCTCTCGTCCTCAATGACATGCCCCATTCCCCCATCAAGATTATACCAAACATGGAAATACGGCATCTCCTTCACCATCGCCTTTCGAAATGCTGCTTTCCCGTACCCGGCCTTCTGCGTCAACGCTAACGTATCGATTATCGGTCTATGCTGACTCCACTGCTCATCGCTCGCCAGCACAGCTTCTTTGAAGTAAGCCGGCGCATTCTTAGCAAGATGGTGCGGTAGCGGGATTGCGTTTAGGGCGGCGTGGCCCTTGCGCGAGTGGCTGAAGGCGGCATTCTCGTAGAATATTACGGATTTGTCTTGGGCGTGGTAGAAGCGGGCTAGGGATTTCATGAAGTTACGGATTTCTTCCCATTCGTCGTCGTCGCACTCGAGGAGGTTGAATCGGTGTTGTAGGGGAACTATGACGGCCCCGGTCTTGGTCAGTTCGGGTTCCGTGGGGAGGGTTAGGAAAGTTCGGGTCGCGAGGCTGACGACCGGAGCTGTGGGGGGCTGATTGGATTCTTCGTGGTAGCAGAGAGGGCAGGCTTCGAGGATCTTTTGCATCTTTTGAAATTCACCCACGGCGGCGTTACGGAGGTTGGTGTCGGATTTGATGACCTTTTTGGAGAGCTTAGTGGCGTTGTCGTCCATGTAGTCGAGATCGTTGACAAATCTGGAGTCTTTTGCTATGCGTTCTGCGAAAGCTTTGCCTTCGCCACCGGTCACGCCTCGGGTGCGCTTCTCTTGTTTAACCATGTCTTCGATGGACATGTCTTCATTTTCGGTGACCAGACCACGCTCCCTTCCACGCTTTCCAGATACTGCATTGACTTCACCTGACCGATCTCCCGCCAACATACGATTTTCCAGCACGACCACGTCTGACTGAGCGCTGTTGGCGAAGCTCGCAGCCTCTGCTCGGTTGTACTCTTCCTCCAGATGAGCAGCATTGGGTGCCTTGCGGAGCTTCGCCTTCATCATCTGTGCTTTGAGCTTGTTGAGTGCTGTAGGGTCCAGAAGTACCGTCTTCAGCGGCGGTTCTGCTTCCTGCATAATCTCGCTCTGCTGAAAACTTTCACTCTCTTCCTTCTTTTCTTGCTGTTCTCTCCGAATGCCTGCTTGCATTTTCCGCTCCTGAAAAAGCTCACCGGACGGCTTCTCCTTGCCAACATACTCTTTGCCATACATCTTCCTTCGGTCGAGCTCAATCTCCTCCTCACGCGCGGCATCAAAATCCCGTAAGTCGCCATACCGGTCTAGGGCTACTTCTTCTACACTCTTTCCACTGTCTCCCGCCTTGCGCCATACTGCCTTGAGCTTCGTCATGCGCCATGAGCTACCGTTATCGCCAAATGTGTAGCTTGCTTCGTGCTGTGCAGGCTCGTCCTCTACCTTGTCCGCAGCGGCCTCGTCTTCATAGTCTGAATCGAAATCTCGTTGAAGATCGGCAAGATGGTTATTCACCTCGCTTTCGTGGACTTTAAAGTCACGACTATCTTTAGCGCCAACGAATTGGCTAGATGGAGGCTTGGGTTCCCGTGAATGCATGTACTCGATGTCCTGCGAACAAGTCTCCTGCATCCACGAGTCTCTTTGCACATTTGAGCTCTTGAGATCTTGATGTCGCTCATGCACGACATCTGTCTCTGGCGCCACAGCGTTGGCATCCTTTTCGACCCACTCATCCTCTGCATCGTCTGAATCGAAGACCTTGACATCCTTCCGATTCTTTACGTCTTTCTGTTTCGGAGAATCGCTACGCAGCCGCTTTCTGTGTCTTCTCTCGCTTTCATCGTCGCGATCACGGTGTCGCTTATGTCGATGCCGCCGTTCCTCACTATTTCGATCATCGTCGCGACGTCTGTGCGATCGATGGCCGTGCTCGCGGTCTTTGTCGTCGTGATGTCGGTGACTTCGGTGACTTCGGTGACTTCGGTGCTCCCTCACACCGCGCGACTCCCGCGACTTTTCTCCTGCAAGCTCTTTCTCAAAATCGTCCAAGCCCATTGTGTGTGTAGATGTCGAAGTGTCCATGGCTGGAGATGCCAAGACAAGACGGCCATGCCGCTAGCAACGCCCCCACCACAGCACCACTTTACCTCTCATTTGTGTTTGGTCGGTGGTCGCGCGCGTCATATGCACCGACTTGAGTGACTTTCAACTTTGTCTCTCAAACACTCATCAACCTACCTACATTCAACATGGCCTCCGATGATGGCACTCAACCGCCCGTCGCAGTGGTCTGTGTGGGCATGGCTGGCTCTGGCAAGACGACGTTTATGCAGCGCATCAATGCTCATCTGCATACCCGTAGTGAAACACAACCACCATATGTGATGAACCTCGATCCAGCAGTACGCAGCGTGCCCTTCGACTCGAATATCGACATCCGAGACTCTGTGAACTACAAAGAAGTCATGAAGCAATACAACCTCGGCCCCAACGGCGGCATTCTCACCAGCCTGAACCTCTTCAGCACCAAAATCGACCAAGTCATGGGCATCCTCGAAAAGCGCTGTCTCCCGCAAACACCGCCCAAACCCCTCCCAAGTCACATCATCGTCGACACACCCGGACAAATCGAAGTCTTCGTCTGGTCTGCTTCCGGGAACATTCTCCTTAACTCTCTCGCATCGAGTTTCCCAACTGTGATAGTATACATAATCGACACGCCCCGATCAACAGAGAACACCAGCACGTTCATGTCCAACATGCTTTACGCGATCAGTATCCTCTACAAGACGAAGTTGCCCATGATCTTAGTCTTCAACAAGACAGACGTGAAATCAGAAGAACAAGCAGTAGACTGGATGCGCGACTTCGAGTCATTCCAGAACGCAGTCCGCGAAGAAGAAGATGAAGAGCGCGAAGGTGGTGGCTACATGGGTCCTTTACTAAACAGCATGAGTCTCGTGCTAGAAGAATTCTACAACCACCTCTCAGTGGTGGGCGTGTCCTCCATGACCGGCGAAGGCGTAGACAATTTCTTCTCGGCAATCGAATTGAAGAGGCAGGAGTTCGAGAAGGAATACAAACCTGAGCTCGAGCGGCGCAGAGCGGAAGCTCAGGAGCAGAAGAGTCAGTTGCGAGAGAAGGAAGTGAGTAGGATGATGAAGGATATGCAAGTTTCGTCCAAAGCGAAAGGGACGGGTAAGTATGCCAAGCCCGAGCCGGAGACGGTTAGTGAGGCGGAGGATGCAGAGGATGATGAGGAAGATGAGGAAGATGGTGGGCTGGTGGAGCCTGACGAGGAGGACGAAGTTAATCAGGCATTTGATGAAGGGCTAAAAGCACGTTATGAAGCTGCTTTGCGAGAAGAGGGTGCTGCGGCGAGCTCCAAGACTGGTGCTGCTGCTGCGAACTATATCCGGAGCAGCCAGCGATAGCTCTACTTGCATTTGGCGTCAATGTATTAGCGAAGGCGTCTGGAGTTCAGCATTTGCCTCGATACCCACAAAGAATGTCTTTTTGCTTCAGAGATGAACCAGGATGCACGTGCGAGTGATCGAATTGTACGCCATTATCTGGAATCGATATGCTTATAACGGCGGTCGCTATTGTGTCCATCAAAAACAGGTTTCCCTACTTAAGCTCCTGCAGTTCCGCGACTCATGTATCATCTGCGTAGTGCTCTTTAGAGCTGTGTTATGGCCTGACGTGACGGCTGGGCGATACTGTTTTGACCAAGTTCCTTTCAATGTATTTGGCACGCGGGCCTGTTGAGGAGGCAATGCTTCGCGATTATCGTCTCTGCACTTCGTGGCCTGTTCCCCCAATTGCCAATATCTTGCGATCAGGAACACAGGCTGTTCACACGCCACCACAGCATTGTCTTCTGCTAATCGAAGGCGTGGCGCCGTGGCCGAGATGATGCGCTTCCGCTAAAAGAGTAACCTTTAAGGTCATCAAAACTCTGTGTACATCTCGTGACATCCTGGTGTCTGTAGGAAGGCATGCTACAGACATTTGGGAGAAGGTATGAGCCTCATACGCCTTCGTTTGCGTTCGACTTTTCGCCCTCCACAAAAGCCAGGTCACCAGTCCGACCCAAAGCTTGCGATGCGGCTTCTTCCAGCAATACGCCCATGGCAATAAGCGCGGTCTCGTCCATACTCTGAAAGTCAATGTCGCAATTGTCCAAAGCTCCCGACCCATAGAAATCTGCGGCATAAGCGTGTATGTCTTTGAGCAAATCAGAGCTTGGTAGCTTTACATGGCCTGGCAAATTGCGGTGTGCGAAATAAGTATCGTTCTCCACATAGCGTATTGGAGCATTCTTGCTGCTGAACAGAACCTGGTCCGGTGGAAGTGGCTGCTTTGTCGAGCTGGACAAGATGAAGCCGTCCCTCGATAGGCGGCCCGCGACAGCATCGTATACTGTACCCTGCTGCCTCCCTAGCTGCCCCGTCCCATCTGCGTCTTGCTTGAGCCGTTTTTGGCTACCTGGCTGCGAAAGCTCAGACCTCGATCGTCGTTGCTTCTTACTTGGACTGGCTGTGTCTACCTTACGCTGTCGCACTGATAGATCGAGTTGAACGTTCTCGAACTGATTTGGCTTCCCAGCTCGCCTCCTAGAAGAACTTGACGCCTGCATTCTCGTCTTGTCCAAAGATCTGGGCTTTGCCTCGCTTGACGAGGACATTCAGGATCTTTCTTATTAAAATCTCATCAATATCTTTCCACTCCTGATTCTGTACAGCCTCTCCTTCGCGCAGCTCATAGACTGTCAAGACCGCACCCTTTTGTCCAGTCTCGTCAACCCAGTTGTAGATCGTGTCAGCCCACTCGCTCAAGCTTCGCCAGTAAACGTAGCAGGTGTTCGTCTTTTCGCCTTTAGTCGCTGGTGAGGTCCATTCGATCAAAGATCCGTTGGCGGGCTGATTCATGTGATCAAAAATGGTCCGGATATCATTTGCTTTGAGACTTCGCCTGATGGATGGATTGTTGAAGAGATCCGCTGGAGGAGAACTCAGGGACAGCTTGAACAAGCTGTGATGAGCACAGTATGAGGTTATAAGGCTACTCCATAGCTCGAGCTGGCGCACACGAGTGGTCAAGTTCGGCTGCAGTGTATAGAATGGTGGAAAGCTCGTGTAAGCTGGGAAGTTGAACTTGACCGAGTTGCTGGCGGACGGTGCCTCCGAGAGCGTCGACGATGAAGGTGCAAGCGTCGAGCCTCCCAGCGATAGACCTGCTATCGATGGCTCTGGTGATGCTGATGCCATATCGAGGGTCAGTATGAGACGGGTGAAGATGTAGGATCTTAAGTATGTCATCATGAAACCTAATCAATATTTGGGCCCAGTGCAGGTACAACCTTTCCTCCAAGCGATCGTCTCATCCTTCCCCTTGACAACGGACGTCAACATCGCGAACTGCAGGTGGAGCTCCCAACATGCCTAGGCCGGCTATCGATCTCAGCGCAAGTCGCGACTGGATCACTGAGCGGGTGGCGGCTGGCATTACACAAGACGAAATTTGCCGCGAAATCAAAGAGCACCACAACATCCAGATTAGCTGCTCGAAGCTCAGGCGGCAGCTTGCCCAGTGGAATATTGCATATACAGGAAAACGACCGGCATACAAGGATACTGAGCAACTTCGCCAGCGACTGTCACACTGCTTTCATGTTCTGCGCCTGACCGACGAGAAGACACAGCAACTGCTCGAGCGCGAAGGCTTCAACATCGGAATCAAGAGGACAGCAATGCTCCGAAGGGAGATGGGTTTGCTGAAGCGCGTACCGTCTGGAGAGCAGGACGATGCTGAAGCAGCTATTGCCCAGCTGCTGCTCCGGGAAGTGAAGGTTGGCAACAACATCCGTGACCTAGGAAGGAAGCAACTGTACAAGCACATTCGATCAAAGTACAACGTTATCGGGCGGTACGTATGCCTCCCCGTGACTACTTCTGTTCTACGCTAAGAATGTATGTGAAGCGATCGCATCTACAAAGTGGCCAACCTGTTCGATCCTGAAGGGCCAAGAAGACGATCCGTTGCTAGTGGCCGAGCTACGGCTCAAAGACGAACCTCTCGGCGGAGTACCACTTTGGCGGACGATAAGGAAGATGCGCCGCATGATGTTTCTACTGCAGCAGTCCACCACCCTGATTCGCATCATGAGATCGATCCTTTGATCTTGGCCATATCGCGCGCTCAGGTCGTAGCGGCTCCTGATTCCGTGGGTGACTCTACGCAATGTAATAACTCAGATCATTTCCCTCAATGAGCTCGTACTCAGTAAACCCGTTGCCAAGGAAAGCGAACCGATTCGCTTGTCGATAACTTATGTCGAAGTCTTCAGGCCGGAGCCGACCATTCACGAGCTTTTCGTACAAGATGGCACTCCCAGCGAAAGTGGCAGTGACTCTGCCATCGATGCGGTTGGCTTTATACCAGGAACGACAGCCACCTGTCCAGGTCAATGTCTTATGGATCTGGTCTCCATAACGTACGAACTCGTCTACAACATCCTGCTTTGGTGCGACTGATGCGATATCTTCGTACGCCATTTTCTGGATCCACTTGATCATCCATTCGGCGGACCAGTCCAAGGAGAAAATCAGCGACCCATGTCCCACTGTGGCATTCGGTCCTGTGAAGAAGAACAGATTAGGCATATCGGGACATGCCAAACTCATGTAACTTTCAGGCTCACGCTTCCACTTCTCCGCTAGGCTGACGCCGTCTCTACCGACCAGTGGAAATGTTGGCACCTGGCTAATATCGAAGCCCGTCGCACACACGATGACATCAGCGGCATAGAAGACGCCATCTTCGGTATGGATGCCGTTCGCGCTCACGTGCGAAATCCCGCTGTTCGTGAGGTGCACGTTCGGCTGTGTGAAGGCTTCCAGATAACCGTTCCCTGGCGTAACCCGACGACATCCCAGTTCATACTTTGGAATCAACTTCTCGCACAAGTCAGCGTCATTATTCAGCGCGGTGCTCATTTGCTTCCTGGCAAAATCGGTCATCTCATCGTTGTAGCTGGAGCCCTTCACGAACAGCTTGAAGTTTTTGTTCATGCTGCCTTGGACGGTCTTGCGATATTCCTTGAGATTTGCCGCCACTCTTAGACGCGCCTTGTCTTGTGCACTGTATGGCGGATTTGGGTCTGGATCGTCTCTGCCCATGAGCTTAGCGGGCTGGTGCCTGGATACCACCCAAGTCGGACCTCTTTGGAAGCTCGTCACGTCGGTGCCCTCGAGCTTCGCCATCTCGGGCAAGATTTGAATACCAGAAGATCCTGGCAAGGTCAGCAGATTCGTCGCAGACCATGCCCCGATGGCTTACCGTTGCCTATCACCGCGATTCGTTTGTGGGAGTAGTCGAAGGAGTGGTCCCATGCGGCGCTATGCACCTTCTTGCCAGCAAAATCATGCAGTCCTGCAATCTCTGGCCATCTCCAGGTACTGAGAAAACCGCGTGCAGAGACAAGAATATCGACATGATCTTCGAACGTCTGGTCTTTGTACTGGACGACAATTTTCCACTTTGCCTGGCTTTCCTGCCATCTGGCATCCTGTACACGATGATTGAAAAGGATGTGCTTGTCGAGATCCCACTTTTTGACTGCTCGAACGAAATACTCCTGGATCTCCTGACCTCCGGAGAAGAAGTGTGACCACTCAGGATTTGGCTCGAATGGGAAGGCGTATATCTGCCGCTGTCAGCGTAGACTTCTCGAAGCTGTTGAGACGAGATGGCCGGGTACGCCACCAAAGCTCAAAGGCATGGTAGGTATCGCTCGGGCTACCTACCATTGAAGGCACATCGCAGCGAACGCCAGGATACGTGTTCGCGTCCCAAGTTCCCCCTACTGTGTCTCTAGCTTCGTAGACGACGAAATCGAGCAGTCTCGACATTTCATCGCGGTACTTGTGTTGCAACTTCTGCGCCATTGTCATCCCGGAGTACCTGTTTGGCAGGAGCGATGTCAGCATGGATTTGGTGATACGACGAAAGCTCGGATCTGTGATCTTAGGTTCAAGACACTGGGCATCGACACGATGCAACGAAGCTATATGCTATCGATTGATGTATTGCACATACCCAGCACCGATAATGGCAATGCGCAATCGCTTTGTAGGCGTCCATGCTGGCACGTTGTTCAGTGGAATCGTGATGCGTTCGATGTACTCAGACCTTCCAGCATGCGCTGATGCAGGTGGGATAGACGAGGTGCCATTGGACTCGTTAACTGCTTCGTCAAGCTGATTTGCCACTCTATGACGGTTAGCAGTGCCATTAGCAGCCGAGGTAGCCTGCACTTCTGCCATTCTTAACACTCGAAGTCGATAGCGAAGTAGTTGTCCTTGTCACGGACAAAGCTCGAAGCTCACCGTCGACCTGACCTACTACGCCGTGTTGCGAGCACGATGTCGTCTCTATTGCGCGACGTCGGCTACGCGTGCTGAAGTAAAGCATCTCATGTGCGGAGTAGCAAGCCGGAGTTGGTCGTACAGGCAGGACGAACTCAGTCTAACCGCATTTCACTGGCGTTACGATTGTCTGCAACACCTGCACTTCGCAAGAACAACAGTACTTGGCAGTGTTCCATGTGATGGTGGATATGTTTCGCGAGTTCAGGAGTTCGAGCATTGGATGAAGTTCCCAAGTTCCCACACGACATCTCGGCAGTGGGGATCTCGGCAGTTGGAGACCTCGGCTGAGGGCGTCTGTCGCGTGTCGGCTTCATCGACATGATTGTTCAGCGCGCACTCGCGTTCACTGGTGGCTGGACACAGATTATTGCCTGATGATAGGATCCTGTTCCCCCGGAATTGGTTTGCTGTTTGACGTCTGTCAACGAGCGCCACGATGAAGACTACGCATTTCAGCATACGCGAACATACTCTGCCGACGTGTCATATCAGAGAGTACCCGAGAGCGACCGCCGGGGACCAAGAAGACGAGCTGCACCTAGCAGTGAAGCAATATACGCCCCTGCAAACGATCAAGGCTGGCCAACAACCCATAACCGTTGTCGGGGCGCATGCATGCGGCTTCCCGAAAGAGTTGTACGAGCCACTCTGGGATGATCTCTATCAATCACTCGCGACCAAGAATATCTACATTGCGAATATCTTCATAGCGGACGTAGCTCACCAAGGGCAATCAGGCGTATTGAACGAGTATAAGCTCGGAAACGATCCATCATGGATGGACCATCCACGAGATCTCCTCTTAATGATCAACCATTTCAAAACAGAAATCAAACGACCAATCATTGGCGTAGGCCACAGTATGGGTGGCAACAATCTCATCAACTTATCGTTGATGCACCCCCGGCTCTTCACTACACTCGTCATGATAGATCCGGTTGTCCAGAGAGCACCATCGGTTGAAGGCAACTATTCACCTGCGAAGGCATCGACAGTACGGAGAGATCGTTGGCCAAGCAGAAAAGACGCAGTAGCGGCCTTCAAGCGCTCCAAATTCTACCAAACCTGGGATCCTCGCGTGCTAGATAAGTGGATAGAGCACGGTCTCCGCGAGCTTCCAACTGCACTCTACCCAGAAATCAATACATCAAAGGCAATCCTCCCAACAGTCTCCGCAGACCCCAGCACAGCCTTAATACAACCCGACAAGTCCACCGAACGAGAAGTCACCCTCAGAACAACAAAACACCAAGAAGTTTTGACTTTCCTCCGACCAAACTTCCCAACACCCGAATACCCCAACCCATCGCAGGACCCCAACCAGCTAACACACCCGGATGTCGACCCGGAGACAGCTCCTTCATCACCCTTCTACCGCCCCGAACCCCACGCCACATTCCGGCGACTGCCCTACCTGCGTCCCAGCGTGTTCTACATCTTCGGCGACAAATCAGATCTCTCTACACCACTCCTCCAAGCCGACAAACTCGCGCAGACAGGGATCGGCGCCGGCGGGTCAGGGGGTGTGAAGAAAGGCCGCGTGGCGGCGGTTACTTTCAAGGGCGTGGGACATTTGATCCCTATGGAGGTTGTGGAGCAGACGGCAGAGGCGGCGGCGGGGTGGGTCGCGCCGGAGGTCGAACGGTGGAGGGGGATTGAGGAGAGGGAGAGGGAGGAGTGGAGGAGGGTGCCGAGGGCGGAGAGGAGTGTCCTTGGGGAGGAATATGTTAGGGTTATGAATGGGGATTGGGATAGGGATCTGAAGAATAAGACGAAGTTGTAGGGGTATAGTGCGGTAATGCCAACATGGCGACTCGACCAAGATATATCTAGGTATGCCGCCGATGCAGATTTCTACCATTGCCTCGACGTTCGACTTGACCTCATTTTCCATTATCAGCCCTGAGAGTAGGAAAAGCAAGAGCGGAGTGCCTCATGGCAATGCTCATGATTGAGAGCTGCAGAGTAGGGTTTGAGGGCGGAATGCCATATGCAGTCGGCACAGCGGATTGGTATAGATGCTTCTTGGGAACCTGAAAAGCTTCCGTCTTGCAGGGTCGTTGTCGAACGATACAGCACGCGGCTGTATGGTTGTTTTTCGCGGCTTCGCGGAGAGCCGTCTACACTTTCACAGGAATACTCATATGAACCATCCTACTACAATTAGTCGTCGACCTGCAGTGTGTAACAAAGTCATTCATTGGAGGCGAGGAACAGGATGTCTGTACTCAAGCCTCGTACTCGCATCTCTACGTTGTAAGTCGTGTCAATATACAGAGATGAGGTGGTTGCTGAAGTGATCAATTGCAAAGTGCGACGTGCAGGACCAATGGCCAAACCCGAGCGGCGGTGGGTTTGGTTATATTGCGGAAGTTCTTTTTTTGGGCTGTGGCGATGGTGCCTTGAGACGTGAATGGGTTGGTGGGGTTGCGGAATCAGTTCTATGGACAGCTGAGAATAACGCACGTACACGGCCACCGCCTGTTGTGGCTTCTCGCGCAGGCTTTGGCTTGGGGTCGTGTTTGCTGTAGCAACTCCTTGTACCAGATGCGCAAAGTTCCATACAACCAAGACATTCGGGAGAGGCATACGCTGTCCGCCTGCAAAAGTCTTGTTCTCCCAAGATCCTGCCTACCATAACAGGTTTGTGATCATTCTTCAACCCACACTCCCACCAGCCCCCCTCCACTTCTTGATCCTCTTCTTCAGATCGCCTTCACTCCGTTGCATATAATTAATCTTGACGTCCCTCGCCATCTTCCCATAATCATGCCCATACTTCCTCACCAGCTCCTCCACAAACTCCCTCTCCCCATCGGGCATCTTGCGCTTGAACTTCTTGGCGGGTCGATTTGCTTGCTCTTCCAATAGCCTGACCGTCTCCGTCTTCTCTTCATCGTTCGCAGCGCCAAACCCGTCAGTGGCATGCTGATGCCGGAGGTTCAAGGGCTCCTCTTCCTGTTCGGCGTCGTCAGAGTCCAGCTCATTCAGTGGGTCGTTCAACGGATTCGCTCTGGCGGCCGATGTACCATCCTCGATTACGCGCAGGATGTTGCCGGTATTGGGGTCGCGCTCGATCTTGGCTTCGGTGAGGTCGAGTTGCTCTCTCCGTCTGGAGGCGTTGGCGATGTGGAGGGCGTCGCCTCGTCGTTGGGTGTCGCGGTGCACGTCCGAGACTTTTCGTTCGATGCCTCCCGTGTTCTTGTTCAGCTTCACGGTGAGGCCAAGTCGCTTGTAGTTTTGTGCCAGAGATTGGCTCTGGTCCCAGTTTTGAGCGATGATGGCGTTGCCTAAGACTCTTTTCTTGGACTTGGGCTTTTGGCGGACTTTACTGATGCCTGACCGGTTCTTGCGCTTCTGCAGTTCTCGACCCATGTTTGGTAGAGTATTAGCCTGGTCAGCAGGAAAAGGCAGAATCAGAGTCACTTGTCGGGAATGAACAAGTGAAGGAAGAGGAACCTCCAAGTGTCGAGGGCAAATTCTCCACACTCGGCCATAGGCGTTAACTTAGTTAGAACTAGTCTACTGTAGGCTTGGTCGATCCAGCCGCGCCTCCCCCGCGCCTAGGGGGTACTGTACGTGTTTCGACGACCAATCCAATACTTCACACCACCCTCTTCGCAATGCTGCAGTCACGCGGGTACACGCTCGTCATCGTCGCCTTTGCCGCGCTGCTGTGTTTGGCATGCGCGGAAGTCAAGCCCAACGTCCTCGACACGAGCAATGTCAACGCTCTATCCACGCAGGAGATAGAGGAACAGCTCCAAGTATGATATGTAAACACATGCAAAGCCGGCCCGCTGACCTGTGTGCAAGCAATGTCCCATCATACAGAACCTCGTAGCTCACAAGGCATCACACTCCTCCAACGAGCTCTCCTTCCTCCAGAAATCCTTCGCGACCCTCTTCCCCTTCGCCAGCCCAGCCCTGAACAGCCTCATGGGCACGCTGTACATCTCTGGTCCGCCGAACTTCCTCCTGGCTCTCTGTCCACCCAGCATTGACCCCAGCAGTCTCAACATCATGGTCGCATTTGCTGTAGGAGGATTGCTTGGCGATACGCTGTTCCACTTGCTGCCTGAGATCTTCCTTGGCGAAGTACCAGAAGGGGAAGTGAGGGCGGTGTTGGTAGAGCCGAACAAGAATTTGTTGTTAGGCGTGGCGATCATGGTTGGCTTTGTGACTTTCGTTGCCATGGACAAAGGACTGAGGATTGCGACTGGTGGCGGTGAAGGACATACTCACGATCATGGACACGGCCATGCGAATAGGTCGGCTTCTGCTACTGGGGCTGATGTTAAGGCCGGCGATGCTTCGCTGAGGCTGCGCAAGGCAGAAAAGACGGGCAAGAAGGACATCGTGCCTGCTGTGAAGGCGGAGGAGCCGAAGAAGGAGGTGAAGCTTTCTGCTTATCTGAACATCATTGCCGATTTCACGCACAATATCACTGATGGGTTGGCAATGAGCTCATCCTTTTATGCTAGCCCCACGATTGGTGCCACGACGACGTTAGCTGTGTTCTGTCATGAGATTCCGCACGAGGTTGGAGACTTTGCGTTGTTGATTCAGGGTGGCATGAGCAAGAAGATGGCTATGGGTCTTCAATTCGTGACTGCACTGGGAGCTGTGTTAGGTACTGTCATTGGCATTGCTGTGCAGGAGCTAGGTGGCAATTCCGCCCATCTCGAGGCCGTGGTTGGCGCTGGTAATACTGGACTTTGGGGGACGAGCTTGCAATGGGGAGATATGCTGTTGCCTTTCACTGCAGGCACTTTCTTGTACGTTGGCACAGTGGGTGTGATTCCTGAAATGCTGGAGACTGGCCCGAATAGGTGGAAAGAGCTGCGCTCGACTGCGTTGCAGTTTCTCGCTATGGCTGCTGGTGCTGGGATTATGTTGGGTATTTCGTGGGACTAGCGCCTCGCGCGTCGGCCACAACTCCAGTCGGCCACACTACGTAACAGGGCTGTGTGAAGACACGCAATTTGGCTACGGAGACGCGGTCGAACCATATCTGAAAGTTCCTTGAGCCGTACAGGCTCGCGTTGTGGCTCGCCAACAGCTGGTACGTAGATGGTGTGACCGTGTGATCTTCCAGCTGTTCGCGCATCGGGAGTGTCCGCGAAAGTGTGGATGGGATGCCTGGAGCGCCGGCCACGTGTGTGTGAACTGTAAGTGAAGGAGGTTCAGAGCGTTCCCTCGACATGGCTTGCTCGACATCCCTGCAGAGCGGCAAACGGAAGCAGAAAACCAACCCAAAGCAAAAAAGTATGGACGAAACCTCCGGCTGTCTCCGTCGTTAAGACTATAGGCAGCGTCAGACATGAAGCGTTGACAGACATCACCCAAGGATGAATTGCAGGTGATGAAGAAGCAATGACAAAGCACGCACCGCCTTTTAAGCACTATATCTCCGAGATCAGAGTAACCTTCAAGCCCAAGAGCAGTGTAAACTCCTAAGTTCTGTGGCTGCTTGCAGTCTTAACAAACCGACAATGTCTCATCATCTACAGCCACCTCTAACAGTCCTCACACTCGCTGTCGTCGCCGAGATATCCGTCACTACATACGATATCCTGGTCGTCTTCCGGTAGCCAAGGCTTCTCATCAGTGTCCTGCAAAGGGTCAGCACCTTGTTCGAACATGTACAAATGGAGGAAACCATTCTCGTACCCAACCTCCAGAAGATCCAGACAAGCTTGAGTCATGTGATTGTTCAAGGACTACTCCAGCTTGAGTCTCCTCTCTCACGCACTTGGTGCATTGGCACGGGCCGTTGATCCATCTTCGAAATCGCGTTCTTCGCTCAGCTAGTGCTTTGTCCGCAGCGAAGGCGTCGTAGCAGACGAAGAGCTGTTCGCCTTGCTTGACTTCTTGAGTGGTGTGCATGACAAGTGTCCTCTCGTCGTTGTCACGCCTGTACCACTCCACGTTGGGCTCACATGAGTGATTGAAGAAGCTGAAGAGTGGATGGACAGCTGCTGCCATTGGGTCGCTGCAACAATTGTTGTCGATGCGCGCTTTCAGTACGAAGTACGTCCATGTATCGAAGTTCAGGTTGCCGAATATGTCGATGCCAAACTGTGAAAGTGCCTCGTTGATGACGACAATGTCGCGCTCCAAGGAGAAGAAGTTGAGCTTCCGTGGACGATACGTCGGTGTCAGCCGGGCAACGAGAGTGTGGTCCAGAGGATGTTGGACGTGATCGTCAATGATGGTGTGGAAGAAGCGACACCTCATGATGGCGTCGGCAGCCTTCTTGCCGCACCTGTCGCGAATCCATCGCATGTCGTGTTCGACGCCGTCACTTTCAAGGTTGGGGTGTAGCTCGTCAAGGCAGCCCAACCCTCCGAACAGATTGTCTGATGTGCCATCAGTGCCTGGTCCATTACATCCCTGCTGATAGAATTAGCCAGATCCGGGACACATATGCACGTCTTGCCATACCCAAGTTCGAGTGGTGTCGACAAGTGTTGTTTCCCCTTTGCGAATGTCGCGAGTGGCGAACACTCCCAACAGGTCCGCACCATCTCGTGCGCCCACCCCTTTGCCGAATGCATATCGCCGAACAGTGCAGGGCGCTGTGAAGGGACATGGCGAATGTGCTGAAGTATCATCGAATTTCTCGTCCACCCGATCAGTAACAATGGCCAACTCTTGATTGATTGTGCCCAGAAGGTCGTCACTTCTGATCTTGTGCTTCTCTTTGAGCCACGGATAATCTCGCGCCACCATCCTGCCGGCGTTCTGATTTGGCCAGAAGTGCAGACTCTCATTGACAACGCTGTCTGCTTCAAGTCGCAAGCCTGCGAGATAGATCTCCTGTGCCTCACGTCCGTCGTCTGCTGGGGCAGTCTCCTGCCAATCCGCGTCTTCCATCCAGAAACCCATTCGATAGCCCAAACGAAAGCTTGGTCGTCGGCTAAGAGTTGCCAAGTGGTGTCGTGTAAGCATAACAGATTTGTGACCATCTCCAGCTGCCAGCTCAGGATATCTCAGACTTGCTAGGGTCTTGGCACGTCGGATCCAGGAAGAAGGGTCGTAGGCGTATTGTATGATTGTTCTCGTATCATTATTCAGCAGTCTTACCAGATCCGCAACGTGTCCCTCGTCATATGGCTCCTCCCAGGGCTCCCAAGGCCTGGATGGCTGCCACTGACTGGCATCGAAAGGCTCTTCCATTGTTATGTGGCTTAATTCGTGTATGGGGTGGTTATTGTGTTAGTAGTGCCAACTAGTGGTGGCAGTTTTACAGCGTGCGCGGGAGGAGATGCAGTCCTGTGGGAAGACTTTTGGGTGGAAGTTGATGAAGTTAAATCGAGACATGAGAGCCGCATGTGAAGGTGAGAGGTGCGCATGATCAGACTAGCACATGTCTTAGGTGGTGACTTGAGGTGAAGTGAGTCTCGCTTTCCTGTGCTACAACAAGCAAGTCAATAGCATGTGTGCACTGTGGTATCAGGGAATACGTCTCCTACTGGAAGTCGTTCGCTCGCATTGCGCCGCTTGCGAGGCCAATGTCAACTCTATAAGCTTCCCTGTGCCTCCGCTGTGTTTATGTAGGACCCTTGCAGCAGCCTACCATCGGAAGGCACAGTCGTACGCCTTCTACCTAGATACTCAAACTCTCAGATATGACAACCAAGTGTTCATGGAGTCGTTCGTCCAAAATACAGCGTTGCGCTTGCGGCACCGCGTGGAGATGAACTGCTTTTGTTCTCCTCACAGTTTCCGCTCGCTCGACCAGTCGCTGACACACTCTAAGCACTCCGACCTGATCAGAATGCGCTGCTTGCGGGCTCGGAGTTAAAGACCACGAGGAAGGTGAAAGGTTCGTCTTGAGTGCTAGTCCGGGCTAGAAGTACAAGGTAGTTGCAAAGCAGTCGAGTGTCTTCTTACAGCATCAAGTTGTGTAAGTTTCGCTGAACGATCATGTCCTGCACACTCTTCATCGTCTTGTCCAGGAGATTCGTGTCCGTCGCGTTAGTGAAGTGGACGTACGCGTCTTTGTCAGGATCTCGGACAAGGTTGCGAAACTTCCTCGCGAAGAATTGCTGCCCGGCTTCTATGTCTTTGTCGCTTCCAGTATAGTCGGGGAAGTGGTCGGCGATACGAGCAGTTCCGGACTGCACCTTTTGATTGAAGATGTCGATCTTATTGAGGAAGAGAATGAGGGCGGACCTCTCGAAATACTTGCTGTTCGCAATGCTCTCGAAAAGCATCAGCGCTTCATGCATTTGGTTCTGTTAAAGTCAGTGAGTGCCAACTGACTGCAGTCCATCGATACGTCGCTTACACCATTGCGATCTTCCACCAAGACATGGTCGAATCCACTGATGGCAACCAGGAACAGGACAACCTGAACATTGTCGAAAACATGGATCCACTTCTTGCGTTCTGATCTTTGTCCGCCAACGTCAAACATCCGGTATGTAAGGTTGCCTGTCTCGAAGATAGTCTCGCTGATGCCAGTTGTCCGTAATCGTGCTCGAAGGATGTCCTGGTCGGTTGGAAGGTAGTCTTTGGCAAACAGCCGCTCGATATCGGCGAAGTAACTGTAGTATCGTAAGTCAAATCCCCCATGACCATGGTATTACGACCTACTAAGTAAGATTGTCGTGTAGTGCATATTCGTTGCCTTTCTGGATGGCTGTTTGGACGCCTCGGTCTTGCCACAGGCTCCTGAAAGCATTCAGACAGTCTAAAGGCATCGGATCGTCGGCGCCCAGGTCAGGATCTGCTGCCACAATCTCGGCGAAGCGCTATCGGTTTTTTAGTCGACCGTATATCTCAAAAGATGCGTTTCTGCTCACGATATTGCTCTCCTCGGCGAAATCGACCTCTTGCTCTTCCATTGCACCAAAGACCACCTGAAAGGCGTGCAACAGATTCTGAAAGATGGTGACCTTCCATTGCTTCCGTTCTTGAGTCGAGAAACCCTTCGTATGTATCAATCGCATCTGTTTGAGAACGGTACTCTTGCTGCGAAACATATCAGCATCCAAAATCGCTACAACGACCGTCCCAAAGTAACCCTGGCCTTACCCTGATTCACCAGCACCTGTTCAATTGTCAGCACGATCTCCAACGACACTAACTAGCTATGTCAACTTACCCAGCAATAACAGCTTCACCTCTTTCGCCATTCGCTTCTGATCCTCCCTCAGCTGCTTCTCGATCTCCTTGCTCTTCTTCGCCTCCGGATCTTCCTTGTTACTGCTTCCGAAACACATGATTGCCATGTGCCGCTCCGTCTTTCCGTGCTTTGCGCAGTCCAGCTACACAATCGGAGGTCGAGTCGCGCGGAGCTGGTGGAGATGGTAATGCCGGCACTACGTGCCGCGCGTGCCCAGCAGAGCCTAAAAGGCTGGGGTCGGTGAATTGATGCGATGAAGATGCGGTGCGACGGTATCTCGAATATGAGTCGACGTGCCTCCACACTGAGGGGACGAGAGCACGAAGTTTGTGTGAGAGGGTCCAACGAGCCAGGCGGAGCTAAAGGGCAATAATGTCGACTGCCGTACGAAGGTTCGAGCCGTGACAGCTTCACGAGCTTGTTAGCGCGGTGGGCTGAAGTCGAGTGAAGTGTATGTATGTGATGATATCGACTTCGAGTACTGCAGCAGATCGTTCGCGGTGGTGATGTGACGGAAGCGTCCGATGAGTATCTGAGCTCTGCACGGCCGATGTGTAACTCGATTGAAACGAACCACGGCACTCCCGATATGGTAAGAGGACGAAGGCGTCTTCCAAGATTAATAACGCAATCCGAGCTGCCGAACGAGCTCGTGAAGCTTGCACCTAGTCGAACTCAATTGCGCGGGTATTCCTCGAGCCCTTTGATACCCGTCTGCTTGATTATATGCAACTCACGTACGATGGAGCGGCCGAAATAACAATTCGCTCTATGGAATGAAAGACAGGAGAGTCTGCTGGCGGAGAAAGTGAGGCAAGGGACTTTGACGAACCAAGCGCCAAGAACACGCCATCAACAGAGCCGGCAAGCACACTATGGACGCAATACTAATGCTGTGTACGTACTACTCCTTTGATCATCTGCGTGCTTCTCTCGCAGGTTTGTGTTGTACTGCTGGGCAGCACTATCATTGAATCCTTCGAGAGGAGAGGTGCTCTGGGGCTCCACAATTCCGTTTGGACCGCGACTCAATCGCCACGTGGAAACCATAATGATCCTCGCGCCCTTCCCACTTGCGCCAAGCCGAAAAGAACCGTTTTGGTTCTGCAGGGTGCATACATAGATAGGTACGTATGCGTTAGCGAGCACTTGCCGGAGTCGGAGGTGCGTGCGGCCAAAAGTTCAAGTACCTGAGAAGCCTCAGAAGTAACAGGTGAATGTCGTCACGTGCAGGACGCTAACATTTGTCTAACTTACTTGATAATCTAATAATTCTTGCCTTCGTCCAGAAAACTCTACGAACTGTAGGTGTATCGCAGGACGGCTTCAGCAGTACCGAAAGATGCTAGTTAGTGTCGGCACGAAAGGTTTCCTGAACAAGCGATGGAGCACTCACTGCTCATCAGCGACCAATGTATCCTCGTATGCAGCTTCTACTACCATGGCTATAAATATGAAGGTACAACTTGTGTAGTGCCTGTCTTTACTGCATATGCCCCGGACAGCGAGGAATTGTCAATGCGGTGAACACTATCTAGAAGAACAACAAGTATTTCAGTAGTACTGTCAGCACTTTGGCACTCGAAAAGATGCCGAGTCTCAGTCCTGGACGAGTCATACCCCCCTATTTTTGGACTTGTTTGCAGCTTGAGATATGAGAACTTCCGGAGTTGTCATCGCCGAAAGCAACGGCTTGAGCGCGATAGATCCTCTTGCAATAGTGCTGGAACCGTCGTTTCCTCTCGTGCACACCATTCTCACCGTCACCGCAGTACAAGAGCTACGCCAAGATATGAGCGACAATGCTGACCTATACATCCTTGCGAGACGAATGACTCGCGTACAACTGCGGCGACCCATATATATTTTCATCTCTCTCACACCCCGACTGCGTTCCTTTCTTCTTTTTCTCCTTCATCCGAGTGCAAGGGCATTACGCATATCAGTGAGGATTCGTCCGAGATTGCGTTTTTGCTAGTTGAAAACTATCAACAGACCGCTCTTGTTGGTCTTCGGATCGGCAAGGAATTTTTGTACACTTTTCGCGACTCTCGTCGTTGTCTTTTCATCATTCCGCTTGCCATGGCAAGAGCTTGGAGAAGAGTCACCTCATGCGCACCCACTACAGACTCGTATCCCGTCGACCCATATGAGCTCGTCATCGCTGCACGCATCGAATCACCGACCGACCGTCCACGTTTCGACCGCACGTCACGCAGATCTCACGCCATCGCGAGAAGAGCTTGGAGTGCGAATGCAGTGAAGATCTTTCAACAGACGGTATCTTGAAACACAGTTGCGATTCGAAGAAGATTTCGCAAACGCCACAGATCTATGAGATCGTGGGTCTGCGCACAATCGCAAGTATTGTCTATTACAGCGCTTCCGACAGGATACGCCGCGGCGCCTTTTGCGAGCGACACATCACACCTAGCTGCTGCAAGTTGCGGGCTCGAGCTGAGCAGGCAACTTTTCATATCTGGTCAAGCTCAAAAGTGAGTCATGGCTCACGGTTGCGTTGCGGCAAATGCACCTCAATTAGTAGCTCAAGGCATCTTCCAACTACCTGACAAAGCAGGCGAAGCTGCTTGACAGGAATATGGTGATTTGTGTGCACAAGCCCTTTAAGACATGCTTGTGCAATAGCTGAGAGGCGCAGATGACGGCTCTACATAACTTTGCCAGAATTTGAAAGACGGCCCTACAAGGCGTGCCCAGATCGTTCAAGCTCGAGTGCCAGTCATGCCTCTACGATATCCAAAGACGAAAATTTCAAGCGCGGTGCCTTGCGCTGATGCCTGCTAACGCCGAACATAATATGCAAATCTAGCCGCTCCAGATGCTGAAACCATAGAAACGTGATCACATCACCGACTCCACGTCAGACTCATCGACCCTCTCCTCGGCCTTTTGTCTGTTCTCCTCCTCCATCTCTTTATAAGTTGACCAGCTTAACAACAAGAAAGCGAAGATGATAAGCAGGCCTCCAGCGATCGCAGCAGCAGTAAGAGGGCTGTAAAGTGGGGGCGGCAGCATCTGATCACAGAGCGCCACGATGAAGATGGTAAGGAGAGCGGCGACTGAGCTCAGCACCGGCGAAGTGAGGGATATTAGAACCAAGAAGGACCCGCTGAAAGTGGCGTTCGAGAGGACTGAGATAGCCAGCATCCACGCTGCCTCTCCAGTTGGCAGCTCGAATGGTTCAATTCCAGTGATATGCAGAATCGGGATTGGAATCCAGAGCACCAGTAATGTAAAGACGCCAATCATTGAACCAAAGGCATTAGCAAAGACCATGCCATTCATGGGGTCGCAATGTTCTGGTGGACAAGCGACTCGCTTGTACAGCACCTCGTAGAATCCATACAGAATACTGCCAATCCCAATCACCAGATTGCCCAGAGCACGATTCGAAGCTTCCTCGTCCGAAGGAGCAGATGGTCCTCCGGCGCCTCCGCCTGACTTGCTGCCATGCTTGGCTGTGGCTTGATCTCCATATGCCACTACAAGCACGCCCACGATCGCGACACCCACTGCTGCAACCTTGCTCAAGCGTAGCTTCTCCTTTAGAATTGGCACAGCGAAGGCATAGGCGAAGAAGGCAGAGCAGTTATAGATGGCCGTCAGATCTGATGCAGTCGTTAGATCCACGGCAACATACCAGCTTCCGCCGGCTATCGTGAGGGCACATGTCACAAACGCGGTCGTGCGAACAAAGTATGGTATCGGCGACTTTTTTTGTAAATGCTTCGGTACGCTAAGCGTATTGTGCTCGATCATTTGTGCCGTATTCCTCAAGAGCGTAACATGTCGTCTCCAAAACGCATCCCACGGCTGATTCCACTTCGACACTCTGAGGATACAGAGCGATACAGGCCACAGTAACGACCACGATCCGTGCGTGAAATATAGCATGCAATATGGTTTCGTCCAGTGCAAATCGTGCTGGATGTACACCGCCGTCTCTGTCTGTACCGCGAAGCTCACTAAACTCAAAAGCAGAAACGCCGCTGCATATGTATATCGTGTCCGTGTGTCGCTCCTTGGTTCTTTCAGAGATGGGTCGCGTTCGCGAAATCTGGTTGATCTTCTCGATCCCATGCCGGGCCGGTCAGGAGATTCATACTCTGGCGCTTTGTCTCCAAGAAGAGGTTGCGACTGTTGTGTCGTGGGTCTGTGGAACGATGGCCTTTCTGGCCGCAGATCAGAGGGCATCCTGTCTGCTTGGTCGTCCCACCCCTCGCCCTCGTCTCCCCACTCGTCAAAGTCGTTGTCTTCGTCGTCTCGCTGAGAGCTGTATTGGTCTGGATGCGGGAGTTCGGCGAAAGGACTCGGCTGCCTGGAGGTATCTTTGCTCAAGTGCACCAGATCAGACGAGTTGTCGGCGGAAGAAGCAGTATCGTGAAAGTGATCAGGAGGCAGTAAGGACGAGGACAGCTCTATGTACCCTGCGTCCGAGGATTGAGATTTAGGCATGCGGTGTGGTCGTAGCGGCGTCCATGTGACCAGCCAGTCTTGTGTGAATCGGGAATGGCCGGTCTATGGCAACATACGTAGCTTGAGATGCGAAACCCTTGCAGGCGTGCTTAAGAGACGTGGTTGATATCATCCGGCGCAAGCACTCCCTGCAGATCGATAAGAATAGCCGGGGAGGATGCAAGCACGCCGTTGTCGTTCCGAGATTATCCCCTGACATCAACAGCACTCCTCCCTTGCCCTTGGCTCACAACTACATGCAACACTTCTTGACACGTTGACAACTGCGACATGTTGCTGGCTGTCAAGCAGCCTGTAAAGTGCTATGCTTGATCAATCGCACGGGCTAGCGTGCCTTTGCCATCCACAGCGATGTTATTTTCAGCCCGATGTTGATGTAGAGAGATGTCAAAGGACGATCGCTGCGGCGAAGATTACGAATACGGAGACGATTCTTCCAGGACGCTACCTTCGAGGCGCACAACATGGTGGAACTGGTCGTCCAGAACCACACTGTGACTCTCTTGGAAGGAGTGTCAGATTAACACTACACCATTCTGCTTTGACGATAAAGACCGGAAGTGAGGGTATTGTCATCGGCATTCCTCCTCAAAGCAACTCAGAATAAACCTTTTAAGCACATCCGAAGAGCTCGCTGCCGCACGAGGTGCTGAACGTAGCGAATGAAGCATGACTGGTAGCCAAGAACATTGCACCAACCACTGGCACCACGAGCTGAAGTGTACGAGTGAGGACGACTTCTCGAAGAAGGTTTATGAGGATCTCACTATGTTCAGGACTGTTAGTAAGAGCATGTTGCAACGGAACACTGCCCTTATGCACCCTGTGCAACATGGAGCCGAGCTGTCAACACAGACGACTGAATAACACTCATTGCTTACTAAAGAGAGTCTCAAACGATCATGTTCACGAAGGAGAGCCAGAGCCATCTCATGCATTCACGACAGGTCTGCTCTATGGAGGAATCACGTGCCATATGAGCTGTCTGCCACAAGTCCTCCACGTGCCAGCCTTGCTTCTTCTACCAAAAGTCACATGCCCACCTTCCACATCGAGTCCTCATCTGACATGGTTCACGGACGCCTCCACTCCAAGACATCAAAGGGTCAGTCAAAACATTTCCCCTCCTGCCACTCGTCACTTCCAATACGCTTGCCCAGCTGCCATATACAGATGCGCACAGCCAAAGTGTAGTTAGAGCACCTTCAAAATGCACCACTGCATCCTCTCCTTGGACCCAATCCTCCGTTACGTGGCTTTTCCCCTACTATGTCCTCCGACCGCCACAGGAGACAAGTCCACTTTAACGACGACTTCACTCCATCAGCCCTAACGATACATCTGAAGCTTGGTCCCAAAGAAAGACCCACCTGCGTTGTCAAGATCAGTATTGAGTTCCATCACGGCCGTCTCCCACGGATCAAAGTCAAGACCAAGAAGCCGCGAGCAAGGGATGGGAGAAGAAGACGAGGAGAGTGTTGGCAACATGACGCAGCAAGATCATCGTTCGGGTCGTCATAATGGCATCGTGACTATGGGTATCAGCAAGTTTTGCGCCAAGGACGGCAACAATACCACATGCAAGGTCATATCTCTGCTTCCCTTATCGAGCAGTCGCACCGTCAGTCCTGGAGTCAGAAGCAGCACCACCGTTTGAGTCCTCTTCGTTCTTACTGCCAGTCAAGTAATCAGCACGCTCTGCCTCCTCGTACTCATTGATCAAATCCATCACGATCTCTCGCGATGTGTCGAATTCACCTAAGCCGTCCCGGAATGATTCGTATTTCTTATACGTATCCACGAAGGCATTGCGCTTTCGTAATCGATCGTACTGGAACACAATCCGCTTGAAGAGAGTAGCGATTCCCGTATGGTTGGCAAGCATGAGGCCTGAGACTCTTGGGGGTGCTCGAGTTGTGTATGGAGGTTGGAGGTATGGTGAAGTTCGGCTGAGCGCGACCTGAATGCTTGCAGGTCCCCATGGGATGAACGAGGCAAGATTGCCTCGTTCACGGATACGGAGCAAAGATTTGTGTACCTGTCAGGAGTTAGCAGCGAGATACAATTCAGGACTACTGGGCACTCACATCCGTTGGGTCTGCTTCGCCCATAATGATGTTCAGTATCGAAATGTAGCAGCTATTCTTGCCAGGTTTGGTAGAGACCATCTGATTCTTCGGTTGTAGAAGGCGGCGCATCACGTCCAAAACTGTCGTCTTTCGAACGGTCTTGGCAGCTTCCACGTTGTCACCCGTGAAAGGTGTGTAGCTCGTCTGCAGGAAATGACACCTTGGTGTTGGGATCAAGCTAGCAACGATACCAACCAGATCGTTGTGCATGTAGCCGGGATATCGCAGTGTCATTGTCGCGGCTGACATGACGGTACTGACCAACTGATTCGTCTGCTCGAATGAAGGCTCCTGGACGTGAAGAGTGTCGGCTGCTATCCGAGAAAGTGCTCCGTTGTCCAAGACTGTTACCGCATCGGCGTTCTGCGTCAGTCTTCTCAATGCCAGCAGCGAATTGTATGGCTGAACGACGACATCGCCGGCGTTCTGTGTATCAGGAAACACAGAATAAGTCTGTATAATCTTTTTCGGAAAGCGGTCGTTAAGTCGCTCGAGCAGGAATGAGCCTAAGCCAGATCCCGTCCCACCTGCAATAGAATGTAGCAGCATGAAGCCCTTCCGGAGTCAGCGGGCACTTTCAAGATCGTGTTGAGTATCCTCACCTCTAGACTGTCGCTGCCGTCTGCCTCGCGATCGATCATGTCCAGCACTTCATCCGAGACTTGGCCTCCCATGTCATATCCTGCTGCCCAATTGTTGCCAGCTCCCGTACCTTCCTTATGCACGTAGAAGTTTTCCGGGTTGTAGATGTTCTTGTAGGGACCTGTCTGTATGCCATTGATTACTCGTGGTTCAAGATCGAGGAGGATTGCGCGTGGTATGTATCGAGTATCGTCGGACTGGTAGAAGAAGACATCCTTGCGGTCGCCACCTTCTGTCGCAAAGTCTTCGAGGTTGCCGTCCTGGTTGATGCCGTGCTCTAGACAGAGTTGCCGCCAGAATTGCGAGCCGACTGCTGACCATCAGTCTGGAGTGCATGTGACCGCATGTTTCGATACCAACCACTGTTTCCACACTGGCCAGCCTGGAGCGTGATGATTTCACTGTAAGTAGTGTATCAGTGTCAGCTGACTGGTTACAAGAATCGCTCGAGTTGCATACCGCGGCATGGCTGCATATACGCATACACAACGATGTGGTGCTGCAAGATGGATGATGTTTACTTACACACGCGACTTTGACTGGAATACGCGCCGTGCCCCGCGAGGCGACTACCCCCGGCTCGAGCTTCCTCCTTCGATATTCTCAGTTTAGCCCCGAGTCGGCACACAATATATTGAAACTATTAGTATACGATCATCTTGGGTATCTTCACTACAAAAACTCCTCCAACACGTCACCATGCCCTCCCAATCTATCGTCCTAGCGACCCTTGTCCTGGCCAAGCCAGTATTCAGCGATCTCCGTCAACACATCGCCCATGATGATGGGACTTGCCATTAATCCATGCCCTTCGCCTTCCAATACCCGCATCTCACATCCGCCTTTTGCTGCAGGGTCACGCCAGCTTTCTCTACTTTCGCGGGCGTCTAGCCCAGAATTAAGACCGATGGCACGCCTGTTCATCTGCTCGGCCAGCCACTTCACGTTCGCAAGTGGAACTCGCTTGTCCTCTGACCCGTGATGTATCACAACTTCACGCCCAACGTCTGTATAGCGAAATCCGACGTCCCTGTTCCGTTCCAAGCAGACTACAAGGTCGGTTGCTGGATTGCTGTCGCGAGTGGCCATGTCCCACGTCCGTCTCGTTAGGCGGCTCGTGTACTCCACCTTACGTGCTTTCTCGGCATGCTCCGCTGCGCTGAGGCCTATGTTCGCATATGCAAGACCCGGGTCCATTGGAGAAGCAGTCGCCGACAGTATGAGAGAGCTTCTCTTCCCATCATCTTCATGATCCTGGTCTTGCCTGGGTATAACGGGAAAGTTCTCCATAGGGTTCGTGGTAGGCATGAACTGGTCCATGAGCATCATGGATTCTCGTCGGTTGTACTCTGGCCTATCGTGGCTGACTGGCCTTTTTGGAGAGTTGACAGGCTCAACCATTCGCCGTGGTGGCGACCTAGCTTGTGCTTTGGCCTGCTGGCGTTTGCTCGCGGGCTTCAATGACGCTGACGTAGCTGTCATGAAGGATGAGTTGGCAGCCTTCAAAAAGGGTGTTGGCAACACCCTCAGGAAACGCTGACTGCGTGGCAATGGGTTCGTCGGAGGCGCAGAGGCAGTGGAATGCGAAATGGCTTCAAGTTGACTTGGCGGTATCCAGGGCGCTAAAAGGTGCACCTTTCCTTTCACCAAATGTGGCAATATCAATGCTGTGGCTAGCGCATACAACGCGCCTGCAGAATGCGCGAGAATGCTAAACTTGAAGATACCCAGACGCTGGCAAACCGCCAAAACATCTTCCGGCCAGCTCAATGGTCCACTTTTGTCGGATGATGCCAACGGTTCACTGCCGCCAACTCCAGGACGATCGAGCGTAATCAGCCGTAACCGCAAGGTGGTGGCTAGCTCGTCAAAGAAGGCTGTTACGTATCGAGTCAAACCCATACCAACGCAAACGAAGACAGCAGCGCCATCGGGGTCACCAACTTCCGAGAAGGTGATAATTCTACCAGAGGAGGCATTCTTGACAGTTCGACTCAGACGTGGCGCACTCAGATATTCGATCACGGCATGCTCGATACTGTCTGTCCGCTCCAGCTGTGCTTCTTCCTCGATCGCTCGTGCGTGGCGAGCGTCAGTCATCGATTTTCGGCGACTTTTCTTCTTCTCAAAGTCCAGTGGAAGATCGGGATGGTGATGCGACCATCTATGTTCAGGTGATCGTTTCGATTTCGTTAATACTTTGTGCTCTCGCGGGGAGGCCAATGCCGCGTGACCCATTGGCTGGACAGCAAGGTTGTGCCTGTGTCGGTCCGATGAAGTACGACTTGGGGTATCTCTATCAACACTCCCATTTCCCCCCACGCCATTCACCGTGTCGACAGCTAGTGAATAAGAGTAATCCAGAGATGGGAGCCGTACGACCGAACTCTCGGACCTCGATGTAGTCGGCCTGGACGGGAGCGAGTGTGTTTGCTTGCCTGCCAATGAGTATTTGAGCTGGCGACTGGAGCCCGGCAGCTCAATTAGCGTTCTGCTAATATCATTGATCTGTGATATGTCAAGATCTCGAGGTCGGGTACCCTCACCCTCTCGGACTTGCATCGTGTGAGGTTCAACAGGCTTCATCGCGGCTCGATGTGAGGATGCTCGATCTGGGGATTTTCGCTTCGCGCCGTTACTTTGTGGAGCTTTTAGCTCACGAACCAGGGTCGCGCCTGTTGTGGTCTCTTTTCGAGGCGACTCGATGGACGGGACATAAGTTTTCGATTCCTGTAGCCTAAAGTTCCGCAATTCTCTCAGTTCCTTGATGCGTTTCACAGTCTCGTCATTTTCGTCCAGGTCGGCCCAGCTACTCTCTGGTATAGACTTTGAGCGTTTGGACGGCATCGTTTCAGATCTGCTGGGAGTAGCAGTATGCCACCTTGACGTCTTGTGTCTACGTTTCCCAGATGCCGGACTTTTGCTTGGATGTCGTAGAGAAGAGGTGCGGGTCGGAATCGAGTCTAATATTGGACTGCGAGCCTTGACTAGCGATATTTCAGCGATAGCAAGCCGCTCTTTAGGGGACGCTTTGTCTCTAAGACCAAGGATTTCCTCTACTTCTTTCAGAGATGGAGTCGAGATCGGAGTGTCGGCTTGTGGATCTTCGTCAACTGTGGCGTCGTCGGTGAGATAGAGTCTGCCCTTCTTTAGGACAGTCGCCGGTGGAGCCTTCGCGATTATCTGTTCGGCTAGTGATGTAGGCGCCTTCTCGCGAACGACACGATGCTGGGATTGTGTTATCTTGCCAGATCTCAGCATCTCATGAGAGCCTACGCGGCGCGGACTCTCTGTTCCTCTGTAGCTCTCAGGCCCGTCGTCGCCTGTGTAACTGCGCCTCACCCAGCTCTCAGCGCTAAGCTTGTTTCTCGAGCTGGCAGTGCTTGCGGTGGAGTAGGAGCTTCTGCAAGAGCTCGTCCTGGTCTTGAAATAGGCAGTTGTCACCACTGCCTTCGGAGCGAAAGCCAGGGGCCGCTTGACGGTGTGGTTCGAGAGGCCAGATGGTGGCCTCGAGGTAGGTATCGTGGGTGGTAGAGCAGCGTCAGTCACGCCCTCCTCATCGTCGAGCTCCAAGCTGTTTCCATACTCAACGCCGAACCCTGGCGTGGATGTCGTGCGGTGTATCGAGGCACTGCTTGCGACGGAGTTCCTGGTCGAATCTGGTCGCGAGTGTCTGCTGGCGCTATCTGAGAATTGATCGATGCGCTCGATGTCGGGCAAAGGCGATATCGTGTCCTGCAGCGAGTCAAGGATGGAGGATATGACCTGAGGATTGGCGGCTTTCGACTTGACACGAGTGGAAATTCGTTTGGGTGTGTGTGGGTGGTCAGCTTGCTTCCGCCGATTTGCAGTGGAGGAAGATTCGGCTCGATGTCCGCTGTCCCATGGTTCAGACGCATGCTGCAGCCCCGCCGGCATTGGCGAATGTCTTACGTCGATCTCCATATTGTATGCAGACCCGTTGACGTCTCCGGGCGCGAGTCGACTGCATATACGTACTACGTATCGCCAGTCTCGTCTCTCGCTGCAACAGCTGGTCCTTACTGCCTGATCATCCTATGGCACTCGGTATATGGTGAACCCTGTGCCACCTGGCGTGAGGCGCTCCTGTGGCAACTTTTCGACACGTATCGCGCGTGCTGTCGTGCCACCGCCGTGACTGATGAGAAGGTATTGTTTGGTCAGGGCGTCGTACCAGAAAGTGTGTCGCCCGGCGTAGACGTTGGAAATGTATGTACCGAGCCAGCAGGTCCTATGTACAGTGATGCATCATTCCATGTCCCACAGCCACTCTTCTGCTGGTCCACAACGGCCACCGGTGAAACTCTGCTATCGGAAGGCAAGGAAGGGACGTGCCACGCCTCATTATTTCAGGGGACGCGAGCAGCGTAGCCACCACTGTTTGCCTATCAGTGCAGCGGATACTCACAGTGTGCACGCGTGGACGGTTGCAAAGCCACAGCCCTCATTTGGTTGTTACAAGCAAAACGGTCACTCCCGACGACCGTTTGGACTAGGATCGACTAGGACTATTTCAAGCGATGATCGACGTATAATCTTGCCAGTCTGGGGGCAGGGGGTACTACGTAGCTACAACAGACATAGCTTGATAGCAGGCGAAACTGTGAGTGACTGGAGGCTGCACGAGTGCACTTTGACCTCGCTCCGCCATGCCGTGAATCTGCCTTGTATCGTTATATGAAAGGTTCAATGAACCGAGCCGGGGTCACATCAGAGCCGAAAGCAGATCGTGTGATATGCCGTGGCAGACCCGTAATCAAGTGCATCGTAATTTAACAAGACATTGCCATGAATCGCGCGTACACACGCGTCTGCACGGAGCTTTGCTCAGCCGACAATCCTCCGCGGCTTCGAACCTCGGCATGCCGACCTGAATATACGTGGTGTCTTCGCTTCTGCACAATGCCGTATGCCGTAAGTGGTCCCCCTTGTCTGCAGATTCCGCGTCGGTTTGTGTTCGAAGGTTGCTTTGGCTCTACTCGAAGGACACACATGGAACCACAAGTAACAGATCGGCAATGCATTAGGACAATGTCTAGCTAGGCGCAGTCGCCACAAGTACAGGTGGAAGAAAACATCCTTTGCCGACACCATATGCTACCTCGTCGACGTACAATGTTTATGGTAGCAGACGTGATCCCGCGCTCACCATATTCTATACGGTACTGTTGAGTTAGGGAATTCTCTATGCCGACGCTGGAAACGCAAGCCCGCCAGCGCCCAAAGACTAAAGAGTCTGTCTTCCGCATGGCGACGAGGGAAACAGTGACTCTCCCCTTCGACTTCTCCATGCATTAGTCGCGGCGACTAGATCCTCGCAACCTGCAAGAAGCGGCGAGAACTTTCGAACCCAGAGCTCTGACAACTCCCAACTTCCAAGCTGCTCGGGATAGCTCCAGACAACAAGACCGCATCTCTGCCACTGACCGTTGACGTCGACGAGCGCGCCTGATGCTCGAAGGTTGCCGAAGAAGACTCCTGGATCTAACTGCTGTGTCGCAATTGCCTTGAGAACATTATATCGAAGACGTGGGTGCGGAATGATATCGAGAATAGGATCATGGCGCACTTGGTGTTGCAGTTGAACCGGCTGAAGAGCAGCGTTCAGGCCGCTGCTTGACAGTTGTGGTGTTAGAACAGGTGTGGCAGTTCGAAGCGCACTAAGATCAATGCCGATGGTCGCTGCATTCGCCGCCGCAGCTACTAGAAGATTGCGGTTGATTGTTACTGCAAGCTCATCCCACACACGTCCTGCAGAAGAAGTGTCAGCAACTTCGCCGTCTTGGCTTGTTGCTGGGCATGGGGATGGCCGACCTCCCGCCATAGCGGCTCGTGGCTCGTCTTCGTCCTCGCCATCGCAGCTTTCAGCGTCCTCATCAGCAAGTTCTGGTGACGAGTGGGTTCTGTCCGAAGCCCTGCGAGGTATGTACTGCTTGGGCGATTCTCCAGCTCGTTGCCTTTGTCGAAATGCTCTTTGGTTGAGCCTGTTCTGTATGCGCCTTCTCTCAGCTGGGTCATTCTTGCCTCTCCAGTTTTCATTGGTAACAGAGCACAATCGAATACGAGGGTCAACTGGCGGGCTTTGTGACATGTATCGTCTCGTGGAGTCATCCATTGACTCGATTGTCTCCTGCTTGAAATGCTTCTGTATGATATGCATATTGCCTCAATGAGACGAAGGCTCACCTGTTAATATCTGAGTGCCTAGATACATGCAGGGGAAGAGTACTCCTTTCGCATGGAAAGAAGATTACAGAGAACATCGGTCACCTAGAGCAGGCTGCTATGGATAGCCAGG
Organism: Exutisphaerella laricina CBS 326.52; assembly: GCA_000504385.2. Taxonomy (NCBI): domain Eukaryota; kingdom Fungi; phylum Ascomycota; class Dothideomycetes; order Mycosphaerellales; family Mycosphaerellaceae; genus Exutisphaerella; species Exutisphaerella laricina. Next base: position 157,080 of record KZ106766.1, read on the forward strand.
TCGATCCTGAGTCATCTGCATCATCCATATATTTGTGCCATTGCGAGTCGCTTGCAAACACGACATAAGTCGAGCGCGGACGGAGGAGAGGCACACCTGCTCGCTGCCGCATGGCTCGGCCGACCTTGCCGAACGAATGCGTGGCATTGGCATAAGTCATTAGGCCCTTCAGAGAAGGTACAAAGCGAGCTACCAGTATGCACGTCGGTGATAATATTGAGGGCCTCTCTATTCTTGCATCCACCGCATGATTAGGCTTCGATGGCTTTCCACTCTCCGTAGCGCGGAGACTTGGCTGCAGCGTCGTGTTTCCAATTGAGGTCGTCGACTTCAGCCCTGTAGCTTGCCCCGTACAAGTCTGGTGGTATCTCCTCCCTGCTGACCTAACGAACCTATCGACAAGGGTCGAGTTCCCTCGCTTTGCATGCCGTAATCGGGCAAAAAAGCATTGGTATGACGTGCTCGTTGCTGGCACCATCGCAGCGACCACCTGCAGGTCAGTGTTGTCGCCGTGACGCAGCGTCGACTGCGATGGGCTCGAATGATGACTACCCAGATGGTTTGTGTTGATGTCGAACGCTGTACCTCCTAGAGCGGCCCTCAATATTGCTGAAAGCGCTAGAACTAGAACTACGTCATCCTTGGCAACTTCAGCTTCAGGTATGCTCCCTTGCCTCCCTGTGTGAGCTGCACTTGGTTAGTATCTCTCACATGTACCCTTCAGAGTGTCATCCGCTTCTGACCGCCATTGTCGAGTTGCAAGGCGAGCTGATCAGTATCTGTGTGTGGCATCCATGCCGAAGATCCATAGTTCTAACCGCCTGATTGCCCTCCCTCGAATCCCTGTTAGCTGAACTTCACGCCGTGTCGTCTCGCGATGTCTGCCTTGCTGTCGATACGCGATGCTGTCCGTGAACGAGCACTGTACAGCTACGGATTCCTCCAGGGACGTAGTTACGCCCTACCTACCAGTGCTTCCGGACTCTGGGCCGCAAGTGTCAGCCGAGTCACGAGCTTGGCACTCCTACCATTGCCATTATTGTCCTTCCTGGCCGTACCGTTCTTCGGTGGATCCTCAACCACTGCTAGCCTAGCGCTGTCCTATGCGACTTGGGCTGTACTCGTCTTCAGGTGCGTGCGGCTGACAAACATGCTACGCTGGAGCGTAAGCTGACTGTAAGATACACAGTCACGATCCACTTACTCTTGAGATCTACGGCACACTTGCCGTCAAAGTGCTCTGCTTTGTTCTGCCCGCCTTGGGCTTCTTCGCTTTTGACTGCTTGACACCCAGCATGAGCAAGCATACCAAGGCCGACGGGATCAGGCAGTTGCCGACACAGTTGAAGCAGGAACAACTCTTCAAGATTGCCGGGATTGCCCTTGGCAATAATATGCTCGCAGTGCTGCTGCAGGCGTTCGTCGAGTATGGACGTACGAACGTCTTGCACTTACGCAGCATCCTGAGAGTGACCTCGGTTGCGCCGTTGCCCTTGAGCTTGCTGAAGAACCTCGTCGCGGGATTCATCATTCGGGGCGTTGTGCAGTATGCTGCGCATCGATGGCTCTTGCACACCTATGACACAGTACTCAAGTCCTGGCACATCAAGTGGCAGCATTCTCTGCGGTTTCAGTCAAGTCTAGTGGCGTCGTACGATCACCCAGTATGCTTCTTGTTGTCCGAGTGGCTGCCCACGTTTCTGCCGGCTTATCTGCTTCGATGGCACGTCCTGACTTGGCTTATATTTCTTGCGGTAACCAGTCTTGAGGGACTGTTTGTATTCTCGGGATATTCTGTGTTGCCCTCAACCATTATCTTAGCTGGCATGGCGCGGCGCAAGGAAGCTCACTTCACGTCTGTGCAAGAGCAAGCACAGCCTGGAAACTTCGGCCAGATTGGTCTCTTGGACTTCGTGCTTGGTACCAGCTGCAGGGACGGGAGCACGCTGCTAGACGATGTACGGAGTGAAGCCGAGAAGCGTCGTTTCCAGGAAAGCGTCGACGAAGCTGTTCACACGGCCATGGCTGGCATAGAGCAGAAAAAGAAGGGTAATCCCAAGGAAGGCAACGCCGGTGAAGCACCGACTGACAACGATAGAACCTTTGAACAGAATACCTCCATCCAGGATGGCAAGTCTGCGAAAGAAGTAATGCCTGGAAGCGGAGTAACACAGTCTGATACAGCTGACCCGAGACTACGCAGGAGTGGGAGGAGAGGAGGAACCAAACGATGACTGCACATCACTCCTTGCAGCCAGGCTTGGCATTGGCGCTACTGCCGTTGATTCGATACCCTCTATTGGCGCCTGTGCCCTGACAGCGCTATGAGTGACACACTCTCGTTGTAGTCTCGGGTAAGAGGGCGTACAGGGTAATGAACTACTAAGCTACGTAAACTTGGAACTCTATTAGCTTGACCTCTTCCTCCGGCACTTCCGCTAAACAGCCACCTGTCTCAACACGCAGCAACACTACAAGTCGTGAGGTTGTCGGGGACTTGTGCACTCCGACGAGACTGTTCATTTGAACCAGCATTGGACGTATGTGCATCTCGGCCTGAACTTATCGATGTTAACCTCGAGAGCCCGACCTCCGTGGAGCCAACCCTGATGTCTTGAGTGCCATACGAAGACCTCGACACTGGGGACTATCCACTTCAGGCTCCCGTCCTGGACGGGCGTCCTCGATGGACATACACTTCACACCCACGACTTTGTCAGATCTGTCCCCAGAGAACAGTGCTTAGTAAGCTAGAACGATTGGAGTGACACTGCAGGAGACTGCTGCCCGGGGCTACGCATCAAGCTCCGTGTAGGAATGGTTGCAGTGATAACAACAACTGTCAATTGAAATGCGTGATTGGCTTCACTCGTACGTAGCAGATGGCGTTGCAGTTCATCATGCTGTTCCCCCGGAAAGGTATCTAGAAGCAGGTAGCAGATAAGTTCGACGACATGTGGCAAAGTGACGACCAAGCCGACACCATGGGCCATTCATCATTCGCAGGCACTGGCAGAAGCGACATTACGACTGATCCCGGAGTATACATGACTGTCTCTGGAAATGGTTTAGTGCGATACCACTGCCATGGGCCATACTCAATAATCATATGACAAAGCGCTGCACCATTTCTGTCGAAGTCATCATCGTATCAGGGCCGCGGGTGCAGCGCTGCTTTCGTGCGCGCTCTATCGAGCGTCCACAGCTGCATCAGCAGGTGCATGTACTGACTAATGGAACCGTGGGACCACACTGCTCACGCCAGACCTCGTCTCGTGTCCATTATGTGATGGCAACGCCGAGCATGGCCGACCGGCCGTACGCTCGCATGTGTGGTATTGTCGCGCAGAGTTCGACCAAGCTTCCCTCTGCAAGCAGCTTGGTTTAGCAGACGCGTGGGCAATCGTCCATCGGAGGATCGACGAGTCGAAGTCTGACAGGGAAGCAGTCCTGGCAACGTCGGCTCCTCGCATGGGGTCGCTTCATTGGGCAGGCTAACGTTGTCTCAACATGCGGGCTCAAAAGCCTCGACTAATCTCCTGCACACGTCCAGGACCTCGCTCACGCACCGCTCGACCTTCACTTCTCCCAGCTACCAGCGCTAGCAGATTACATCTTCGTCCTGAAAAGCGGTAGTTAACCGCCTCTAGCACCAACGGTAGATCCAACGGCATGTCATCGTAGTGTAGCATCAGCAAGCGGGAGGCATCTTCGCTTACGTAGCGTGGCCATAAATGCTGCAAAAGAAATACAGCGGGCGATCGACCATCGATCGAGATTCCGCGACTCCGCAGCCTTCTGGCCACAGCAAGAAGGAACATGATGACCACCATAACCTCGGGCGGTATACGCTTCAAGAGCTTGGAGACATTTTTCCACAAATTCGGTAGCTTATCAGGGTGGTTCTTGACTTGAGCGATCTTCTGATATATTGCCCACCTGTACCAGGACGTTAGCATGTACTGGCGTATATGCGCCTCGTGGAAACTCACGCTTGCTTTTCCGGTACTTGCGTCACTTCCGTGGCGTCCAAACTGGCTTTGAGTGTAAGGATGATTGTTTCCAGGCTGGACTCTTGCAACGCGTTCATGGCCTCCTCGGGCGCCTTCGCGGCATGGATTGCATCGCGTAACTCGTGAGCGCGACCTCGTGCCTCAGCGTCTGTTGCACAGATAGAATCTTCTCCGCCTATGGAGAGTCGGGCTGTAAGCAATGCCGTTCCACAGACCGCAGCTGCTGGCGGTAACCTGCCAACGAAAGCAGGTCTCCAGTATCCATGGTACTCTCTCGCGAGCATCTCTATCTCGGCAGTATCAGCAGGGATGTCTCGCGGAATTGAGGAACTTTTTGAGTTTGTCGAAGCTGCCTGGATTGCTGTCCTGGAGTCAGTACGTCGGAACGTGCTGGGCCGATGCGATCCATGACATGAGAAATCACCCCCGGCATCCCGGCTAAGCCATTCTTCGTCGATGGTGAAAGTATCCTCTGCCAATACTGCAAGCGCAAGAGTAGCATCGGCTGCCGCGTGAAAGGTGCCACTGCTCCGATTCTTTGCACATGCTCCCAGACTTGGTGAGTCATGCAGCCTGTATGCATTGGTGTGCCCCGAGGATCTGGTGGAGATGGAAGAAGCAGTGCTTGTCGATGTCGAGGATCGTATGGTTGCGGAAGACTGTCTCCTGCTCGGAGTGGACGAACTGTCACTCGTAGTGCTTCGTGATAGCCAAGAGGGCTTCCATTTCGTGCTACGAGATCTCATGTCTGGAAAGGATGACTTCAGCGACACTGTAGGCTGTGCCAGCGAGTCGGACCGCTGCGGCCATGTTTCTGCGGTCGACGTGTATGGGCTGTCCATTCCTGTTCATGTGCGACCAGTGCCGTTCTCTTGAACGAAACCTATTGTCCCGAACGGGTCTTTGAGCGAGCAGAGCAGACTTGGGACGACGGAGCGCCAAGGCAGAAAGAGAAGAAGTTGGAGCAGGATAGGGAGCGAACAAGTATGAAGGACGTATTGCGTAGGGACGGACGACTCACCTAGCTGAGGCAGGGTACATACTGTCGCATCAGAAATCTGGAAGCCGCTGAGAGATGACAGTGGCATGCCGCATCGCATGCGGCTGGACATTGACAGAATCGTTCGTGGCTGCAGACTGACTCTACCGCCAGTCTGGCACGTCGATGGCGTCGGGGTTGAAGAAACTTGCTATCCGTGGGGCTGGAGTCCGTGGCGGACGTCTTTGCAGGCGATCAGTGGTGGTCGGAGAGATCAGAGCGCGTGCCGATGCAGCATCCCGGCCATGAATGTTCCCAACGTGTGCAGAGAATTTAATCTATATGCTACAGGCAGCATGTAGTTGTTCCAAACAAAGCTTGAAGCGCGTGGACGGCAGACTTCCGATCGGGCCGCTTCCCGGAGTGGCGCTTGATTATGTAAGGTTTCGTAGATTTCTTTGCTTAGGGTCGAATCGTCGTCTTGCTCTTACATGGTGCTGCAACACGATGGCAAAGAAACGAAAGGCGCCAGCACAGGCTCAAGAGTCAGCAGATATCATCGAGCTCGATCCGCGCGAGTCTCGCAAGAGAATTCGAGCGTACGAGGATGTTGCCGACTCCGACGATGAATTTCATCTGAACCAGGACGAGATCCGCCTTGGGGAAGCACCAGAGGCGAAGCGACAACGACGATGGGCAGAGCAAGAGGAGTTCCTGCAGCCTTCGGATGAAGATATCTTGGGATACTCAGAGGACGACGCTTCAGATGACGGCGAAGATACCAGTGCGCTTGGCTCCAGGAACGGCGCGCAGGTGAATTCAGAAGGTGAGGATGATGAGAGAGAGGAGCGGGACGGGGAGGAGGGAGAAGAAGGAGAAGAAGAAGAAGACGACTACAAATGGGGCACATCGAAAGCCGATCTGTACGGCGAGGATCAGATCGAGACAGAAGAGCAGGCTTTGGAAATAGAGGCGGAAGCTATTCGTCTGCAGAAGAAGCAGCTGCAGGCAATGCAGGATGCAGATTACGGGTTCGATGAGAGCGAATGGCACCAGGACAACGGAGACGCGAAAGCGACGAAAGCAAAGGCTGCAGAGAAAGGCTCGATTGTCACAGAGGTGCTTCCACAACTACGAATCGCCCCGGATCTTGGTTCTGCGGAACGTCTGAAGCTGCTCAATTCACGATACCCGGAATTCGAGCCCCTGAAAAAGGAGTTAGTACGCCTGCAGGAGGCACGTCTACATTTGACTGAAGCAGCGAAGAGCTCTGCCGTCGCCCGAGCGAAGCTTAGAGCGGCATCCGCATACATTGGTGCTCTTGTCATGTACTTCTCCCTGTTTACGTCCACCGCGTCTCACGGGGAACTGGGCGCTACCGCAATGTCGGCAGTACAACTACGAGATCACCCAGTAATGGAAAGCTTGGTCAAGGCTCGCGAGTTCTGGAATCTGGTTGAGCAGCTGGTTGAGGAGGCACATTTAAATGAGGATGACGACTCTCCTCGTACATCCAACGATGAGCGCCTCCAGACTGTCAGCGAATTTCAGGGAGATGCTTCAGTGGATGAGGCAGCTCCGAAGCGATCAAAGAAGTCCAGAGCTCAGCGATATGCAGATGCTGCTGAAACGGCAGCAGAACAGCGGCGGGCAGAGCGGCTACGGAGAACAGAAGCTGATTTGGCAGGGTTGGATGCCTTGCTTGCTCCGTCCAGGAAGTCCCAGTCTGCTTCGAGGCGATTGGAGCAGGAGGTCGACGACTCCGACATGGGTGAAGAAGCACCTCTCTCAGCCAAGGAGGCTGCTGAAAAGGCGCAGAAGAAGAAGAGTCTGCGTTTCTATACTTCACAGATCGCGCAAAAAGCCACGAAACGAGGAACAGCTGGGCGCAACGCGGGAGGGGACGACGATATTCCTTATCGAGAGCGCCTGAAGGATCGACAAGCACGTCTTAACGCGGAAGCAGAGAAGCGTGGCAAGCGTCGTGGAGAAGGTGGTGCTGAGCTTGGCGAGGAGAGCGATGAAGACGACCATCGACAGGTCAGGGCGATACGTGCCGAAGCAGATGGGGATGATTATTACGATCTTGTCGCTGCCCGTGCCGCGAAGAAGAAAAGTGATAAATCAGCTTTTGCAGATGCGCAGCGAGAAGCGGCACTACATGGTGGTCGTGTCGTGCAAGAGGAGGTTGTTGGAAATGACGGAAAGCGAAAGATCTCATATCTCATCGAGAAAAATAAGGGGTTGACGCCGCATCGCAAGAAGGATGTACGAAATCCTCGGGTCAAGAAGCGCAAGAAGTTTGACGAGAGGAAGAAGAAATTGGCGTCGATCAAGCCTGTGTACAAGGGCGGTGAAGGTCGAGGAGGCTACGGTGGCGAGTTAACGGGTATCAAGAAGGGACTTGTGAAGAGCACCAAGCTGTAGGGAATCGACGCGTTGCTTAGCACCACATGCATGTGCTCCGAACAAACGCACCACGATGTTGGCTGGAACACCACGCACTGGCTTTGGTACCATGGCGTGAGCTGGAAAGTGGTGCGAACCAATGGCCGTACTGCTCTCGAAAATCTGTTATGTTCACACCGGCATCTCATGTTGCACGAGTCTGCAGAACACAAATGCCACGCATTACATGTAATCTTGCCACTGTGTTATGTAATTCCGAGCGTGCCCGAGAATCATATGCTGAAAATTCGCATTTGCTCTTCTCGGCAATCACTGCAGACAATCAAAGCAAAAGGCCACACGACATGGCATGCACGGCACATCAAAGGGTCGCAAAACTGAGTCTCCTGCAACTGGGACAAATTGTGCGCTGCAAACTTGGAGAGATCTGGAAGGTACAGCTCAGGCGTCAACTCGATATTCCGGGCAGCTATAGTCAGCACTGGAATTACAGGCAACTCACAGCGGCCATCGAAGAATAGCAGCAATATCTACAGACCTTGGCTGGGTGTGACTGCGCAGAAGAATTCCGCCATCGACACAACATCTGACGAACACTCCATGGCTGCTCAAGCATACCACTGGCCTGGTGGGGCCTCGCCACTGGTCACTCGAGTTCTTGTTGGCCTTCTGGTGGCTGTAACGCTCCTTCTTGCGGTAGTCTATGTCATGAAAGACTACAATGACTTTGTGAGTGGTTGCTGAAACTGTGCACCACAGACGACCGGCCCTGACAAGTACAGCTCGCACTGGGGCCAGGTGGCACACCACAGACGTTTTGCGGATATCTAAAGGTCAAGGCCCTGGGCGCCTTCGCCTTACGCAACCGCTTTGCTGTCGCTCCCTTGCCCGAGGGAATTCCATCGAAGCATGGCTACCTCAAGCATCTACCTCAGCGAGAGAGGCTGCCACCCGCAGCCAAAGGCATCGCACCTCATCGGCAGATTAGCCACCTTCCCAAGCAGCGCATTGTGAATAAGCTAGCTGCAGCTATCGAAACTATGGTGAGTACACGTAACGAAAACGCAACGAAGTCCTTGACAATTCGTATGACGACGATTGATTATACTGTAGGCTCCTGGGACCAATAACGACCTTGAAATCGGCACTTCGTGCTTCGAGAAGCATGGCACTGGGCTGTTCTCCATGGTCCCAGCAAACCAGACCTGTCGCGGAGAGATTGTGCACGTTCACCCTTCAGATGGCTCGATGCACTTGACCTTACACCCAGCGGATGCGAACATTGTGTTAAAGGCTGGGTGGGGGGAGCGGCATCCACTAGCTGGACTCTTTCGGCAGCATATACCGGTGGGCTTCATCATGCTGTACGCGCCGATGGAGGACCAGGAGATGGAGATAGTCTTACAAGTGATCAGAGCAGCTGCTTGGTTCGTCAGCGAAGGCCATGGAGGCAGGAGGTCTGTGGGAAAAAGAGCCTGAGACAAAGGGCTCGGAATCTGCGAGAGACGATTGCACAACAAGCAGGGCCGACAGGTAGTGAGGCTGCTCAAGCAAGAGTGCTATGCAAATGCGAGCGCTCCATGCTAATGCAAGCTATGTGATGCCATACAGTTCACGCTGTGGTCGAGCAGTACTTGCACAATACCAACCAGCATGTGCTCGAGACTTTCATGTCGCGCGCATCACTGCGCTTATGCCTTGGGGAGGCCGGCCAAGCTCGTCGGTAGCCAAGTCCACACTGCCAAGTCGATGCGTGTGCCGCTTACTTTCGTCAAGCCGCGTCTTGCGGCGTCTAGCAGTCGCTGGGCGTTCTTACTTGCTATCGACGTAGTCGGCCACCCGGATGTAACCGTTGAGATGTTCGTGGTGTATGGAGTCGACCCCACTTCCCTGTCCATCGTGTGCTTGGAGGTGCAACGCGCCTGCAGGAGCGGGAGAATGACGTCAACGGCAGCGATAGACTCTCGGCTGCCATCCTGCATGGAAAATGTGCACACACTGCAACCAATTCCCAGGCAGCCAGAACAAGCTAGAGCAGCGCCATCTGCAGAGACAGCATCATCCACGCCATGCGAACAAGGGAACATTGCTACGAGCTACTATTTCTGGTTCACTGACGCACCAGGCGTGCACATAGCCGAACGACTCACGGACATCCCGCTGCTACTGTGCTACTGTGCTACGTACTGGTCCTGGTACATAATAACAACACTTGGCGCAGCTCGTCCCGGCGTTTATCGACTCTACATGTCACCGCTTCACATCGGCATCAACAATTAAATGATATTGTTCGTCAAAGTCGACACATTCTTCCACTATCTTGGCTCTCTTGGAGGGGATCCTGCGTAATCATGGCCCTCGCTTCGAACGAAAAAGAACAACTACCACCAGCCGATATGAAGCCTGATTTTGGCGACAACGGCTACTACGGCGCTTTCGCGCCTGGAGCGGCCGAAGAGGGTGGCCGAAGAGCTACGAACCGCAAGATGAGCAGGCTCGATCAGCCCAGGACCAAGTCCATCTCGCAGTCTGTGGGAGGAAGGGGTCTCGACGATAGTGATTCGGATGTTGTCGACTCGGTGCAGAAGCAGATGGAGTTGGAGGCAGGGAACGAGATTCAGTACAGAACTTGTAGCTGGCAGAAGGTACGACTCCTCCTCTCCGTTGGCGTACGACAAGCATGTATTGTCGGCCCCAATGTATTGCAAGGCATGGGATCAATAAGCACTCCCACTTTGCGTCCTTTGACACTTGTGCCGATACACCCGATCAAACCCACATAGTTCAGCTCTGATGATGCCAACAGACCGCAGCCCTGCTGTTCTCCGAGTACATATGTCTGGCTATTATGTCATTCCCATACTCGTACTCCGTCCTCGGACTAGTTCCCGGCCTGATCTTGACAGTCGTCGTGGCTGGCATGGTACTGTATACCTCCTTGATCGTTTGGTAAGTGCACTACTAAGCACTTCACGACATTGAAATCGAACTTACATGATTCACAGGGAGTTCTGCTTACGACACCCCGAGGTCAAGGATGTTTGCGATGTTGGTCAGGTTATTTTTTGGGGCCAAAAATGGGCATGGTGGTTTACCGCTGTCATGTTCCTGCTCAACAACACTTTCATTCAGGGATTTCACTGCCTCGTGGGCTCGAAGTACCTCAATACTATAAGCAACCATGGCATCTGTACGATCGGCTTCAGCGCTATCATTGCAGTCATCTCCTGGGCCTGCTCCCTACCTAGGACTTTCAACACACTCGCCAAGCTTGCTGGAGTATCAGCATTCTTCACCTTCGTCTCGGTAATCCTAGCTACCATTTTCGCCGGCATTGAAGATCACCCAGGTGCTGGATGGCCGAAATACGGTGCACCGACCGTACTTGCAGTGCCTACCGCAGGTACCACATTTGTGGCTGGTATGAACGCCTTCATGAACATCAGCTATACCTTTATCGGGCAGATCACCATCCCGTCGTTCATCGCTGAGATGAAGGAGCCCAAGGACTTCCCGAAAGCTCTATGGGCTGTCACCATTGCAGAGGTGATTCTATTTTCGTTGGTTGGCTCGATCATCTACGCATATACCGGGACCAATTACAACACGGCACCTGCGTTCGGCTCCTTGGGCAACGAAGTCTACAAGAAGGTCAGTTTCAGCTTCATGATTCCAACCATCATCTTCCTCGGTGTCCTGTACGCATCGGTATCGTCCAGATTCGTCTTCTTCAGAATTTTCGCTGGAACTCGGCACATGACGAGTAACACTCTCGTCGGCTGGCTGGGCTGGGCGGCAATCCTCGCGGTCACCTGGGTGTTCGCATTCATCATTGCCGAGGTCATCCCCTTCTTCAGTGATCTATTGTCACTCATGAGCTCGCTCTTCGACAGCTTCTTCGGCTTCATCTTCTGGGGAGTGGCGTATATCAGGATGAGGAACGCAGACTATGGACCGGGCTTTTACAAGACCCGCGGTATTCGAGGAATCGTGGGATTCGTTGTGAACATAATCCTTATCGGCATTGGGCTCCTCTTCCTTTCGGGAGGAACGTATGCGTCTGTGCAGAGCATTGTCGATGGGTACGAGGCGGATGGTTTTGGAGGTCCGTTCACGTGTGCTTCGAACGGACTATAATAGCATGTAGACAACAGATGCAGTATCAAAAGCGAACAGCACGCTTCTTGTTACAATGCTGCTGAATATCACGCCTTCGATGCATGTAACGATTGCTGACAGTCACATTCACCACAATGAGCTCTAGACTATTATACTAAAGTTAGTACATGGTAGCCCCTCATTCGTCTCGAGACGAGGCAGACTGTGATGTAATCCGACTAGTTACAGCTCCAACTTCTCAATTCGTGAAGTTGCTTCCACTACAATGACCTTCAATTGATCAGAACAACACCTAGGCCTACAGTATGTCGCTCATTACAGACTATGTTGATCTGAGTCAACCGAGTTTCTGGCGTAAGTGGCTCAAACAGCAGGCATGGAGTCGACTACGAAGCTTACAAAGGATATAGTCGCAGCAGGATGCATCGTCTTCAACCCAACATTCTGGAACATTGCCGCACGAACCGAGTACCACAACAAAACCATAACGAAGCTCGCCGGTGGTAATGCGTACTACGGCTGCTATTTCCTTGCCGTCACCATCTTCAGCATAGGTTTGATCCGGGACGCTCTATACGAGCGGGCACTGCGCGCCCAACCGTCACATCCAGCTCTTATCGGCTTCGTCTCCCAAGGTCTAGCGGTCGGCCTGGTCGCCAGCGGCAATACTCTCGTCCTCAGCAGCATGTGGGCACTTGGCGTCACAGGAACCTACCTCGGCGACTACTTTGGCATCCTCATGGACCATATCGTGACAGGATTCCCTTTCAACGTCACCGGCTCCCCGATGTACTACGGCAGCTTCATGAGCTTCATCGGCACTGCGTTGTGGTATGGAAAGCCAGCCGGTATCGTGCTCAGTCTCTTGGTGCTGGTGGTGTATCAGATTGCACTGAGCTTCGAGGATCCGTTCACGTCAGAGATCTATGCTAAGAGAGATCGGGAGGCGGGCAAGAAAAAGTCGTGAAGGACAGGAAAAAAAAACAGCATGATGATTGCGAGAAGATACCCCATATAGTTTTGAAATGCTCCATTCAACATGAGCGAGGGCATCTGGGACTCGCGTGGCAATGCCCGTGAAAGTTTGCATTGTGACATGAGGCGTTCTGAAGCATTTTGTTGCTGACGATCAATGTAGCGTGTGGTACGGTCACTCATTCAAAGGAAAACATAATGGACCCATATGCACCAAAACTATATGCAAACTGACTCTGTGCATGCCAGCTGCACTATGCCACTCGAGTCTACGTGGACGCAGCCCTGCAAATAGTGCTCCACTTCAGTACCATCGCGACCACGACTCCCTTCCCTCCAGGCGTCAAGCACATCTCTCCATTCACTTCGCCCTACCTAAGGCACATGCCCAGGGTCTTGTTCAGCATGCTGACAGTCTCATCAAACCCTTCATAGGCCTTCTGTCGAATGGCTGTGTTCGCCTTGCGCCTGTGGTTTGTCAGCTGTGGACGTCGATGTATAGCGCTAAAGACGACCCAACACTCACCCGCTGTACCGTGGATCTTCTACCTGCTTCCTTCCCCAGTAGACGTGTACCAGATTCTTCAAGACCTTGTGCTCCAGACCGGCCGTCCGAGCGGCATTGTCGAGGAATTCTAGTGTGTTGGAGACGCTTTTGGTGTCGTATTCCTGAATTGGAGAGTGACGAAAGGCGTTCCGCAGACGATCTCGTACTATGTAGCGTGCGGGTTTGGAGTATTGCACTGCTCGGAGAAGATGCTGGTAGAGGTGGCGGTAGGCGTGTACCACCTCCCCTTTGGATACGCTCATACCATCCGATTCAGCATGAAAGTATCATCGTGCAGCTTCGCAACGTTGGATGATATCTATCGCAGTATATTTGTGTTGTGTGTTGTTGATAACACAGCATCAATCCTGTAGAATTAGTTCTAATTGGATGAGAGGCGGGCTGCTTGTTCTTCTTCGTTCCCCAACCGAGCCAGCCTACACCATCAACTTCAGGCCATGCTACACGACCACTTGTTATGCTACGCGGTCGCATAACGCAGAGCTTGACCACGAGATGCGTTGACAGACACCTTTCCCGTTCCTCCGGCCCACGCATTGTGCCCGTCCTGGTCGATGGCTCCCTCGAACGGCTCCGACACAATGCCCTCGAGCCCGCGACTCCAGCATTGCTACCTCGACAGCACTTCGCCGATCTGCCTGCCATACGGAAATGGTTCATGACATCGGGCCAAGATGATGTCTTGATCCTCAACAAAAGCCATCTATCCAAGTTCGGCGCCACGATTGTGCCGCTCGAGATCAGTAACAACGACAGCTTCACCCGCATCGAGCAGTCATTGAGCTTCTTCTTAGAGTGCGTCAACGCTCCTACCTCCCACTACAAAGCGCCTTGCGACCGCTACTTCAGCTCCTACGTCCCGAACGCTCGCGCAGTCAAGCGAACAACCAAGTCTAACCACTTCTTCAGTGCTTCCTCCATGGCTCCACCGACGACTGCCCGAGTCTACCTGGCTCAAGCTCCTCTTGCAGACCTCCCCAAGGCGCTGACCGACGATGTCCCCACTCCCGAGCTAGTACTAAACGCCGGAAAGGGAGACGTTTACAGTTCATCGCTCTGGCTGGGACAAGCGCCAACATACACCCCATTACATCGCGACCCAAATCCGAATCTGTTCGTGCAGTTGGCTGGCAGGAAGGTCGTCAGGCTGTTCAGACCTACGATGGGGCAGAGCATTTTCGCAAAGGTGCAGGAGCAGATTGGCGGGTCAGCATCAGCGACGATGAGGGGCGCGGAGATGATGCAGGGGGCAGAAAAGAAGGCATTGGAATATGAGGTATGGCAGCGGCAAGAAGGGGTTACTTTCGAGTGCTGGGAAGCAGAGCTGGGTGCGGGTGATGGCATGTTCATACCAAAGGGCTGGTGGCACAGCGTTAAGGTATGTTGTTGGCTATACGTACCGTGAGATATTGCGTTCATGCATCTCATGGTGAACTACTGACCTGCCCTTGGGCAGCCACCTTCGTCAAATGCTAATGATCGAGCAGGGCGTTGGCCAAGGCATGACCGGATCTGTGAACTGGTGGTTTCGGTGAAAATGATGCTACAACGAAGCACTTTCAATTGTGAAACCATTCGCGACCTCGTGCACAAGCGTAGCGTCCTGCATACAACACTATCTAGCCAACAGACAAAGGTGTTTCATCGTTCGTGTCTGATAGAATATGCAAAAGTAATGAATGGCACTCAAAGCTCTGAGTCACAGATTTGAACTGCAATCACCAACGTTCACCAGCGTTGCAGTAGACGAGCCGGACAATTTTGTAGTCGGCTTCCAGAACTCCACTTCGGACTGCGAGCGTCCGCTATGGAATAAGATGGCGAGATTGAGATTTCTGTATGCTGTGTGATCCGTGAAGTCATGGTAGGGTCCTTGAGCTACCGACGCTGTTTTTCTCCCGCCAATCCCAAAGGATGGTCGGCTTTCCATGTCGATGATCCGGCCTGGGTTATTTGACGTACTCATTTCCGCCCATGTTTGGACCACAAAGCACGACATGGTGATGCTTGAGGCGGGGCAAAAGACATAAGATGTCTTCCGAACAACAACGATCGCTGGACATAATCACACTTCGCTTCATAGTCGAGCAACAGCCCAGTAGCCAAGCTCGCTAGGTCTTGATCCTGTAATACTCAGGCGCGTAGTCCATCAACCACGACTTCTCAATCTTTGTAACGTCCCTAATGAACGTCTTCTCTCCAGTCTCCATTATCTCCGTGAAGATGACCCAATCCGCCTTCCTGTTGAACATAAGGGAAGACGGATGCGCATGTAGTACAGTGCCTCCATCAACGGTTCTGAATGTGCCATCGGGTATCATCCTTGCCGCATATGCAAAGTAGCCACTCGTCAAACAGCGTCTGATAGATTCTTCTTTCGGCCTGCCGCCGACTTTCAATACATCGTTGCCACTCAGCGATTCGGCAATGTCAATACCGAGCCGCTCGAGGTATCGACGGAGCTGGTTACGGATGCTTACTGCTCTGGTCATGCTCTTGTAGTTCAAGTAGTGTTGCTGGCACCATTTGGAATCTTTCTTGCCCTTAGTAGTAAAAGCTTGATAGACGTTCAACAGAGTAAGATGATCTCCTTCTTCAGCAGCGAACTTTCTGCGCGCTGTCTCTTCGGCCTTCTTGGTATCGTGGGTAAACCAGACGTTTCCCTGCAAGCTGACCATTGCTGCAATCGTAAGCATCTCCGTCAAACAATTGAAAGACGGAGCCGTGAGGAGGCATTTAGCTAGCATAGGCTCGAGTGAGAGTTCTGCCATGCGGATTCCCAGGGGTTTGGTCAGCTTCGCATAGTCATCCAGTGCTCCTAGCGTATACAGAAGTTCCAAGGCCCGGATGATTAGCTCTGCTGGCGGTGGTGTGATGAAGTCGAAGCGCGCTATATTGTCGATCCCGAGTGCTTTAAGCTGCAGAATTGTGGGTGCCAAGTTCGAGCGTTGTATCTCTGGCACAGTGGCTTCTGGCAGTGATGCAAATGCAGCCTCTGTATACAGACGATAGCACTTTCCCGGCTTTGTGCGTCCTGCGCGCCCAGCTCGCTGCGTCGCCGAGGCTTTAGAAACCGGAGTTGCTGTCAGAGTGTCGATACCAGTTGTTGGGTTGTAAGCGCGCAGCTTGACGAAGCCGGAATCAATGACATAGACAATGCCGTCGATAGTCACACTAGCTTCCGCGATGTTCGTGGCGCAAATAACTTTCCGAGTTTCATCTGGTGCCGGCTCGAAGACATACATCTGTTGCTCAGTGCTCAGGCCAGCGTACAGAGGTAGCGGAAGGATCTTGTTGGCATCACTGGGCAGTGTAGGCAGTCGATCGGCAATCATCTCGATCAGTGTCTGAATTTCTTCCCGGCCCGTCAGGAAAACCAAGATATCACCATCCGGCTCAGACGAGTGTATGTCGCAAATGGTCTTCACAGTCCGCTCCAGGTAGTCCTCGCACGGCTCACTTAGGTAGTGTATGTCGACCGGTTGAGCTCGACCTTCGACACTGATAATCCGGCCAAGACCTGCTCTGTCCCACTTCCTAGCTTTTGCGGCCTCGTCTTCGTCCTTGAAAAACTTCAAGAATGCTTCGGCTTGCAGAGTTGCTGAGCTAATCACAATTCTCAGCTCTGGTCGACGCTTGCGAATCTTCTTCAAGATGCCCAAGAGTATGTCAGAGCTCAAGCTCCGCTCATGAGCCTCATCCACCATGATGATGCTGTATCTTGAGAGAAGAGGGTCGACGAGCGCTTCACGCAAGAGCAAGCCATCTGTCAGAAACTTGATTCTGGTTGCTGCCGAGGTGACATCCTCGAAGCGGATGGAATAGCCAACTTCTTGCCCAAGCTGACATCGCATCTCCTCAGCTACACGCTTTGCAACGGTCGTTGCTGCCACTCTGCGCGGCTAGATTACCCTGTCAGAAGCCGTCAATCGCTATCGTGCAGTGAGGAGATCGGGCCACACTTGCTTGCGTCACTGCAATGAGCTTTCCATCATTGCACCATCCTGCTTCGTCTAGGAACTGCGGTAGTTGAGTTGTCTTCCCGCTGCCGGTCTGTCCGATCAGGACAGTGACTGGATGATGCTCGATTGTGTAGAGTAAAGCGTCTTTGTGGCGAGCTATTGGCAGAAGTGAAGCTGGCCGATGCAGAGCTGGTATGAAGGAGTCCGATTCTGCCATGGCGGACACGAAGCCGCGGGGCTTTCACTTGTGTTGTTGAACACGATGTTTCAATGTGCACCTCAGGCTGCCTTTCTGCCCACGGCTGAAGAAGGCTGTACACCACATTTACCGTCAATGTCGCTCGCCTGACGGTTGACCACTGGTCGTTGCATGTGATATCAAGTCAAGTCGTGGTCGAAGAAAGGCAGCCGTCAGCTTGTGCAAAGATGGCTAGCTTCAATGAGGTTAGGCTAACTAACTTAGTCCGCAACTTGAAAGGTTGGCACCTGTGACGTTGGTCCTTGACATTCGCACCGATCCGACAGGCAACGACATTCTTGTTCCCATACCTTGTTCACGAAAGGGCGATCCTCGGTTGCGCCAACATCAGTGCTTCTTCTGTTGGAGCTTGAGAGTTTTTGCCGGCGCACACGGCCGAAGGTGACCATGACAGACCCCTCCCCCGTATCACCCATCAAGCCTGAGGAGTCAGCCACCACCCGCGAGGAGATCGACATGGACGACAACGAGCAGGAAATTGGCACCATCTCTCCGCAAGGCCACGAGACTCCAACGAAACCTCCAACGAAAGCGCCGTCGCCACGACCACGAGTCTCCTTCCAAGAAGGCCACGAAGAGATTCCTCCTTCGAAGCCACCACGCCCAATGAGCCCCCAGCAACAGGCAGAGAATACCTTGATTGAGGCATTCCCCACAATCGATGCTAAAGTTGTCAAGGCTGTTCTAACAGCCAGCGGCGGCAAGGTGGAGCCAGCCTTCAACGCGTTGCTAGGCATGTCTGACCCAGATTTCACCGCCGAAGAGGCAGCGCCTGTGCAACCACCGCGTTCAGCAATGAGGCAGCCAATGAGCCAGTTGGAGGCAGATGAGGCATATGCTAGACAACTCGCCGAGCAGTACAGCAGCGCAGGTCAGACTTCACAGAACCGGTACAATCAGCGAGAACCAGGTCGACGAGGTCCGAACCAGCAGCGTCAAGACTACGATGACGACGATGATCGGGAGCGGAGCTTCTTTGACGATGATCTTCCAGAAATTGGCAAGAATATTCAGCAGGGCTTCCTTGAGACACAGAAGCGTGTAAACAGCTGGATCACCCAGTTCAAGAAGAAGATCGATGGCGAAGACGAGGACGAGGACCTATACTCTTCGTCGCAAGCCAATACCAGGCAGAACACTGGTCTGTCAGGAAGACAGAACTTTGGTTCTAGCCAGAGTGAGCAGCTATATGGTATTCGCAGATCTGCTGAGCAGCAACGCAGGAGTATGGATGCGCAGCGTTACGATGCTGATCCTCACGAGCTTGGAGAGGGCGAATTCGAGCGCCTAGAGCTTCGAGATGACGATATGCCGCCGCTAAAGCCACCGCGCACGAGCAGCCGGACGAAAGCAAACCCTGATCTCTTCAAATCCGTTCCCAAGCCTCCTCAGAGTGGACCTGTGGACGAGGTCGACGCTGCCGAACGACGCTCATCTGGCAAGGAAGCATCTGACAAGGACAAGAAGTGGCAGCCATTGACCAGTGTTGCTCCGCACCCAGAAGACGACAATGATCCATTCTCTCTTGGCGACGATGACGAAGACAAGGACAAGAACGACGACCTGCGCAAAGAGGACACGGAGAGACTCAAGGAGTCGGCGAGAAACAGTGTCAGTGCTGGCACTGCCGGCGATCATGCGCTGAAACCGCAAGAGAGTGAAACGAATGGGGGCGTGAGGAACAAGGAGGCCGAAGACCTCTTGAGTGGGAAGAAGTCGTAGTGCATTGACGCAGTATCGATGCGTCTTGGTGCAGATACTTTGTAAGTCACCAAGCTCGCGGAGCGGCCGAGTTCTGGCACGCAGCCTTTGACCGCACCGTCACAGCTACCAGGTACCATCTCTACCAACATTTAAGGACATAGTGTAGCAGCAGACTTCTTCCAACCACTGAATCTCCCACTGCCGGTGTCCAGCAGAATCACCCTGAACTCGAAAACAAAACCGGTTGGGAAACTCGGACTTATAAAGCTGCCGCTGATCTTATCACTACTTCTGCTTCATACACGATTTCGATCACTATTCCGCACCCAAACGCCTCGCTGAAAGACTGATCAATAGCAGCAGTAGTAAAGCTCCTGAATCCACTCACTCGGCCTTTGCCTCGTTCTCCACATCACTCTCATTATGGTCAGCCGATGCACCAGCCGCGATGGGCTGGGTAGGCGCCAACTTCGATCTCGCTCGGATCTTTGCTCCCTTCAGATAAAACACGACCGGCATAGGCACTAAGATGAGCGCCACACATCCAAGCAGCGTCCCAGCCCATTGCACTCCCATCCCTTGAAGATGTCAGCAGGTGCGCCCATGTGGGAATTTTGTGTACTGGGTGGGCAGTCTCTCAATACGGACCTGCAATCATCTGCGTCGCAAAGAGCGGAAATCCCGCACCAGCCAAACTACGCAGGAATGTATTGGCCGCGATTGCGGAGGCGGCGAACATCAGGTATGCATCAATCAAGTAATTAAGACATTGCAAAAAGATGCTCATCAGACCAAAGCCGGTACACAGACCAGAGAGTGTGGGTACGATCCAGTGGATGTCCGCGCGGAAGCCTGTCCAGCCTGGAAGGTCAAGTATGTTAGCCTTATTGATTCATCAACATGGGGCACGTTGACCTTGCTTACCGAACCAGAAGAGCCCGATGGAAAATGCCACGCCTCCAACGATGACGGGCGGCAATCGCCACTCTGGGATGGGTATATTATTGTTCGAAGCCAATTTGCGGTTGTAGCCTGGCTGAAGCAGAATCATGTAAAGACCGGCGAGCATTTCTCCCGTGATCATTCCGAAGAACGGTAATCCTCCCACGCCAGCATTCATCCCGTGAATCTGCTGGAATACGATCGGGTAGAAAGTCAAGAACAAGTAAAGCAGGCTGAAGATCTCGTCAGTTCGTGGCGTCAGCAAGCGGCAATGTCTGCAACCTACCCGTAAATGAAGGCCATGTAGATGCTGAGGAGCAGAACAATAGGCTCAGTGAACAACATCTTCATCGGCCTGGCCAAATTCTTCTCGAGCAGTTCGTGAAGATCGATCTCAATCTCTTCCTGCTTTGCATGGATGCCCCAATTCCTAGTTCGCCGCCTCAGGTCGGCTGCCTTGTTGACCAATATCGCTGGCGGATAGGTCTCCTCGAGAAAGATCAGACTAAGACCTAGGCCCAGGAAACCCATAATCGCGGCAATATACTCAGTCCAGCGCCAGCCGAGATAGCTTTGTACAATGAAGCCTCCAATGAACGGAGCCAGTAGCGGACCGCTGAAGACGGTCATCGAGAACACCGTTATTGCAAGACCACGGTGACGGTTGGAGAACATGTCTGCAAACACGGCTCCGACTACAGTCAACGGACAGGCACCACAGAAACCGCCAAAGAATCTGCATATGAAGATGGTTTGGGCATCCTTCCCCACAGCGACCGCGATCTGGAATATCGAGAAACCGAATGACGAGATCAGTAGAGGAAGCCGTCTCCCGTAAAGCTCGGAGAATGGTGCCCACACTATCGGCCCAGTCGCGAACCCGAGGACGTAGAGCGACACTCCCAGAATGCCCACCTCTCTTGAAAAGCCGAACTGCTGAGATATTGCCTCGGTTGCAGTTGAAAAGATAGAAGATGTAAAAGCAGCCGTCAAAGTTACGAAGCCGAGCACTATAGCGACAGGCACTTTCTTCTTCAGCGGCCAGTTTTGCGCGTGCAGAGGGTCATCCACTCCATCAAACTCTACGACGTAATCTTCTCGCTCAGGTAGCGGTGGTGGATATGGTTTCCCAGCTCCAAAGCCGGGAAGCGGCAGCTTGTGTTGTCTCGACACGGTACGGCCCCTGAGACTGGCTCCCACTGTGGCACTATGCTGACTCTTCCCAGTTTGTACACGGCTCAGTGCTGTAGGGTGTCGCTCCAGGTCGGGCTGTGTTGGCATTCTTGAGACGTTGATTTCTGCGCTCTCCACTGATTCGCGCGACGGAGAAGAAGCAGCGCTAGAGCTGCTAGCATTGGTCACGTGTCGAGAAAGAGTATCCCGTCGCTCGACTCGCTGTCGCGGACTCATTTCGTTGTAGGTTCTGGCGTTGAGTCCAGCGGCGTACACCTCGAATCGGTCCGGACTGGCATCTCGCTCGGCCTCAGCCAGCCTGCGGTCTTCGTCGTTCATGGCTGCGACGAAGCCCAGATGGCGTGTTGTGACTGTCCCTTAGGAATGCAAAATGGTATGAAAGTGGTGTATGGAGAAAAATGGGTTGCCTGGGGTCGGTCGTCGAAGATTCCATGCGGAAAAGAACAGAGCAAAGAATGACCAAACGGAGAGTCGTGCGCTAGTGAGTACACGATAAGTGAAGCAGGGATGCACATAATTATGATACGGCTTAATGAAGCAACATAAATAACATCCCACTCGCGGCTGCCGGTTACAATCGGGCAGGAGGCCGTCGAGTAGTGGGTTCCTTCCCTTGCTGCAGACCGACACCAACGACCGAGCACATTGGGGCAAGAGCTCCTCTTTGACTCGAGTACAGTGACCGTTTGGAGGTTGCACAGTCAAGCGCGTGCAACTTCCGACGAGATCGACTTCCGTTCGTCGAATGATCGTTGAGAGCTGCATTGGCCGAGTGCCGAATCTGTGAGAAAAAATTCGGCATCCCGATGTCGAGCCGTACTGGTTCATGTCGTGCGCCTCTGGGTTTGCTACCCTGGCAGCTGATCAATCTGCCAACACGTATGTGGTCTAGATGTCGCGTGCCCTCATCGACATTGACACATCCAATTCCAGATACTGCTCATCGAGGACTACAGCCCTGTTTCAGCTGGTTCTGTCATCGTGGCCGACGTTCATACGTCAGCGCTTCCACTTCGAGGTGTGTTGATGACGACGTCGTGGCGACAAGCAGCACATTGCTTCCTTTGCTGAGCCTCTCCCATCATGTACCTGTACAACGCGCAACCTCGCCAGTGCGGAGACAATGCGCCGCACTGGAGCCTTCACTGCTCTGCCGACCTCTTTGTGTCTCTGTCGAGATCTTCGCATTCCTTGCGTGCCATGGCTGATTCGTCCGAGGTTTGTGGATCAAGACCTGGGTTTGCGGAAGGTGTGCGGCGGTAAATCGGTACGTGGTAGGCGTCAATGGGGATATGCTTTACCGCCATTGCGACACGCGATGGGCGTAGGATGGCTAGAAAGACCATCAACACAAAGCGCTCATGTCGAAAAGGATAACAACTGCTCCACAGCTGAGCCTGCCAGAGGATACCGCTGAGACTGTGCTTGCTGTATTGATGATGCAGAGACGAAGGAGAAACTACAGCTTAAAGTAGCCAAGCATGTCAGCAAGGGTTACGAGAACGTGGTAGAGCCTCAGCCCTCGATCTAGCAAGTAAGCCACGCTGCTTTTCTACTGTAATCAACATCTCCAGATTGGATATTGTGGCTGGTATTGGTGCTGCTGGCGCAGAAGGTGCGAATGGAACATTCCAGCAGTGTCAATCTTGGTTACCTCCACCACAACATACTGTCCCTTTCGTGGCTTCGTTTTTGGGTCCATGCCTGTACGATCAGGCCAAGCTTTCGGAGGGGGGGGGGCGGAGTTGCTCAATGCAAGGTTCATCCTGGAATGAGATGACCTGAAAATCACGCGTCGACGGGAACAACGACTGTGTCAGATGCAACTGCCTTTCAATCTGTTGTCGAAAGGCTATAAACATTACTCGACCGCATCAAAAGGCCAATCGCTTTCATCGCTGCTAATGCCTGAAGTGGTATCATCGCCAAGGGTCCTGTCCCAACCAAAAACGTGCCTGTTCGACCTAATAGTCTGTAAGCCGTGAAAGAGCGTCTCTCGTGTATGCGTAATCTCGTCCCTGCTAACAGGATAGATGTCTCCTCTTTACAAAGCTGCGAGAGCTGCGAGAGCACCCATGGCGAGGATTGGGGCACCAGTGACGAAGGCACCAGAGTCCGAAGTAGCAGACGAAGCGGCGCCTGCGGCTGCAGTCGAGGCTGATGAAGCGGCACCCTGGGCCCGAGTGCTTACAGAGCTAGCCGCACTCTCACCGGCGGAGGCTGCGGAGGAAGCGACGCTGGATGCACTCTCACCAGCTGAAGAAGCGGCAGAAGCAGCGGAGCCAGTTGCGGAGCCGATCGCGCCACCGACAACTCCAGTCTCGCCTGTGGAGCATGTTAGTGTAATTCTGAAGCAAGGATGAAAGTGAAGACGTACTCGCGCCAGAGTAGATTGTGGTCGAGCCAGTTGTGGTTGTGAAGGTGGTGTCAGATGCGGAGACAAGGGCTGTGAGCGCCGAGGTTGTAATGGCAGAACCCGTCTGGGATGCGCCAGCGCCAGTCTCGGTGGCGGTACTGTTGTCGCCATTGCCGGCGGCAGTTCCAGACCCGCTAGCAGACGCAGCACTTGCGAGGACCGACGAAGCGGCAGCGCTGCTGGCTGGCGATGCTGAAGCGAGGGCCTCTGTGTAGACTGGTCAGACCATCTTTCTCCAATAGCCCAAAGCGCCTGGTGTGAACTCACGCTGGCAGTACTGAACGCCGTATGCGACAACCTGTGCGCCGACTTCTGATCCGCAAGCCTCGTTCGAGCAGTCGCGAAGACCGTAACCGAAGTCAGCGTTGCCGCAGAGGCAAGCTGCGTCGGTGGCACCGCAATTGAACGAGGGAGCTTGCGCGACCATGTTGGAAACGCAGGTGCGCTGTGATGGGTGTTAGCGACAAGCAGGTTACTGACAGAGGACATGCTGCGAGGCAGATGAAGTGAGTGCGGTGTTATCCACTTACACCACATTCTGGCAGTGCGTTGAGGTCTTGGGCAGTCGCAAGAGCGGCACCGAGGGCGATGATTGCGAAGCTCTTCATGGTGATGATGCGAGTGTTGATTGTGTTGATGTGAGATGGACGCTGGTTCAATGGATGGTGAGATGCTTCTCGGAACTGATGTTTGTCTGATGCTCGTAGTGGATGAAGGCCAGAATACAAGACCAGGTCGAGAAGTTGCTGGAGAGATGTACCGTACTATAGCGGGCAAGCGCGACGTCAACAAGCTCTGGCCGACTTGCTTGTGAGAGTCGTTCTTTCCTGTTGCAGGCAATCGCAACAAGGAAACGCCCGAGCTAAACACAATTTCCAAGATTTTGGGATGTGGCAGGAACCATGCGGGACAAGGTCGTTTCCCATGGCGCTGGTTCGCGGACACTAAGGCAAGTACGCCAGTCTCATGCGGGCTTCACCAGGAACCAGCGACATGATTCGATCACCGATATACAACACCGTGCACTTTCTTGGCGGAAGGAGGAAGCACAGCGCATCGCATCGGTCAACACACGACCAACGGTGAGGTCATACCCCCGTGGGTCCTACGACACCGCTGCATGATTCTGGCGCTCTTGCACGCTCAACACGATTTTTCCTGTTTCCGTTATTCCACTCGCGTACGACAACAACACATCCAGAGGCACTCAGCGTCACCATGTTCCTGATGCTCATCTCGTCTGCAGCTTGCCGCTCGCCCCTAATTGTGGCGGAAACTGCTACACGAAGATTCCCGCCTGGAATAGTCAGGATTCCAGCCACACGTGGATCGCAGACCGGCCAATCGCAGATCAGATCCATGGCGCCAGCTGGCAAGGTTGGTGACTAATGATCGCTGCATGTCGACTAATTGGCTGCTGCAAGGCGGTTGCCACGTCGACGGGAGCCGCCCCCCGCCCCTGTGGCTCAGCAATTGCGCTCCCCGCGTACAATAGCTCATTTCCACGAGACGCGTACCTTTCGATAGCTTAGTCGCAGATCAGGCGCGTGCGCTGTGGTAGAACATCTCCCCCCCCTTCTTCTTCTTCTTCTTCTTCGTCGTGGAACAATTTTGCCAGTCCTCTGAAGAGCCAAGCAATAATCGCGCACATCGACGCGGACGGTGGCACAGATCAACGATGCTCGCCCAGCCTCGTCATCTTTTCCCATGTTCGAGATCCGCCGCGGTGAGGCCGCTCTCGCTTCGAACCATACCCCCTAGCACCGCGATAGAGTTCAAATCGAATCTACTATTGACAAACGAAACAGAAGAACCGTTGACCTCCCAACTGACATACCCCCTAGTCCCGGGCCGGACTGTGGTCTGCCGCGAGCAACGAATTTAAACGAAACATGGCAGCGCCAACCATAGTCGTCTTCTTCTGGACACACGCGTGCTGTTCGCTTGTTACACTTGGTGTAGCAGCACAAGCATCTGGCTTGGGACAGAAAGCAACCAATGACTTGGACCACAACTCAAATAGATCTTGCACAAAGACACGTCTCCAAGACGAACTCATCCGATTAATGAGTACGCACAGCAGTCTGTGGCGGACAATGTCAATGCTTGTAGCAAACCACGCTAGATGACCACCCGGTACTGTGGACAAAGTCTGTTAATCAGGAGAGTCGTTCTGGCCCGTACCGACGACATGGTGCGGAAGTCATCAATACCACAACCATCACTCCGGTAGGGCAGGACGCCAGAACGCGTGCGACCCCATTCTTCAACCAGAAGATCCGACCACTTTGATGCTCCTCCATGCTAGACAACTGCCGTTCAGTCGTCAAACTCATCGAGAACGTCAGAGTCCTGCACAGAGACGGCTTTACTGTTATCAGAGGCGTCGGACTCATGCCCATCTTCGTCGCCGTTGACCGCTTCATCTTCGACGTTATCATCCTCCTCAGTCTCTTCACCGGCCTCGTCAGACTGGTCGATTTTCTGCCGCTTCCTGCTAGGACCAGGCTCAGCGTCGGGAGACGCTGAGGAGGCCTCCGCTGTCTTGTGACGTTCTCCGGCATCTCTCCGCTTCTGCATGCTTCTGCGTTTCTCAGCTTGCATTTGGATCTTCAACATGTTTCGGTGACTGTGGCGCTTGCCGAAGTAATCGACGTACTTGGAGTAGTCCTTGATGTTCTCCTCGTACCATTCCGCTTCGCCTGGGCCATACCCTTTCGACTTGGGCTGGACCTGCTTCTGTCCGAGGGCGGCTGAAATACGCTTGGTGATGGTGGCTTTGTCGCAATAACATCCGTTGTAGCAGAAACGATCACGTACGTCCTTGTTACCATAGCCTGCTTCGGATGCGATGCGCAACAGCATACCTCGCCAAAGCAGATCCGGGCAGAAGTCCACGATACATTCTGCAGCGCGCTTGGTCAGGATCGGCCTTCTCTTCAGCTGGTCGCGAGTGGCGACAGTATCTTTCAACGTGAACTTGATCTGATCCAAATTCTCAGTCGTGCCTTTCTTGCCAGGATTCCAGCAGATCTTGAGCGCAGCTTGAATATCAACGTTCAGGTTCTCCGCTTCTCCAGCCGCAATGGCATCCTCCACGTTCTCAAAGCCCAGACCTTTGGCCTTCTCGGCGTCCTCTCTGGAAGCCCAAGAAAAGGCGCCAGAGTGATAAGGGTCACCACCAGACTCGCCCTTGCGCTGGCCCCGCTGCAGCTTCTTCTTCTCCGCGACAGCAGGCGCGGGCGCCACATCACCATCGGAAGACGGCTCCGTGCCTCGCTTCTTCTTATTCGCGCGAGCTACCTTCTGCTGGTCCTGGACCTTCTGATCAAGATCGTCGATGATAGCGACGTTGCTTGCACGAGTTGCATCCATTTCCTTGAGTGCTTCAGGATCGTACACACTGTCATCCCAGTCGGCATTGGCCTTCTCAGTCTTGAAGTCCATCTGCCTCGTCCACGGAAACTCTTCGGCTTCAGCCTGGCGGCGTGCACCCTTGCGCGGAGCATTCTTGCCAGTTCTTTCCTTAGGCTTCACCCGCAGCTCGTAAGGTGGCGTAGGCGGAGGTGGCGGAGGAGTCGTGGGGATAGGCGTCTCTTTCTTAGCACGAGCTCGTGGCGGCTTAGGTGGCTCCGTCGGCGGGAAATTGCTCGGCAGCGGCCCATAGCTTGGATATGGCATTGTTTGAGGAGTTCCAACAGGGCGACCCATGCCAGGATGTGCATACTGTGGATGACCTGGTTGTCCTGGGTGCACGGCAACAGGTTGTGCATTAGGCTGTGATGGGAGAGCGTTCGGTGGTGGAGGCAGCGGTTGTCCTGGATGTTGTGGTGGTGGTGGTCCCCGATGTGGTACAGTCACTTGAGTGGAGCTGGGTGCATGCTGTGGAGGTAGCCCACGAGCATGAGGGAGGTGTTGAGGCTGTTGGAGGTGACGCAATTGGTGAGCTTGGACCTGCTGCTGCACATGCTGCGGCACATGTGGTCCTCCGCCGACAGGTGCTGAGTGCTGTATATTGGCACCAGCTTGGAACGGCACACGCTGGTGGGGTATTGTTTTCGCTGGCCCTTGAAGAACGGCTTGCTGCGTAGGTTGATGTTGTATCTGCTGTTGTGGATGACGCAACTGACCTTGGGGACCTGCTGGCAGGCCACGGTGATGATTTGCATCCCGCGGATTCTTCTCAGCAGCAACATTGAGTGGCTGCTGATCAATGGCCCTACTCGCGCCGTTGGTGCTGTCTGGCACCCACTCAGGAATGCGCTCTCGGCCATAGATGCGAATGCCAAGTGAGCGCCAGCGTGAACGCTCGTTCAGCCGGAAGTAAGCCTGTTCGGCTTGCTCCCTAGGAATAAGCCACTTCACTAAAGGATAATCGCTGATGTACTTGAGCATTTCCTTGTCTTTTTCGCGTTGATACTCCTCGGTGGTCTCCCAGCTTCCATGGACAGCATGCGTTGTGACAGTGGCGTACATCGTCTCCCAATTCTTGCGCATGTTGTCGTTAAAGTGAATCCAAGGCGTGTCAAGAAGCGGGTAGTCAGAGTCTGCCTCGTCGTCCGATGAGATTTCGACAATCTTAGCGCCGTCCTCGTTGAATTCGACATCAACGTCATCCTCTTCACGGTGTTCTGCTTCAAGGTCGACTTCCGGCTCATTTGAGAAGTCGTACTCTTCTATGTCGTCATCGCTGTCATACACAGTCTCGTTGACTGGCGCCTTCAGCAGCAGTGAGCTCATGACTACTCGACGATTGGGATGGCTGTCACTACTAACCTTGCCTTTTCTGGCCCAAGAACGGTTTGGCTCGCCTGCACCGCGCAATGCTCCGGGCGGTGTTCTTCTAGCGTGCTGCTCGAAGCCTTCGGGTACGGTGATGGTGGAGCGGTCTCCTTTCGCCTCTATGGCATTTTCTGCTGCTATGCGCCTGGAAATGCGCCTCGGGTTTGATCTGGTTGGAACAGCCGGGGAAGGCATGTTGCTGGTGGTCTGCGCTATATCCGAGCCTATGACTCTGTGAGAGGCTTTTGTTAGTTTGGTCTTGGGCATCCTTGACGGCATGTTGACTATGTTGATATATGGCAGGTGCAAGTCACGGTAGTGAGGCGTGACTAAACAGGCTTGGTGCAGTTGGCTTGTGACGGTGAGTGGAGCGAATGTTTGCGACCATGTGCTACGGTCGATCAATTTGGTAACTATTGTGCTCGACTTCCTGGTGGTGAAGGAGTTCAGAAATCGGACGAACCAGAGACGGAAGCTGCGATTGGCGCGAAGTGCACGGACCTCCGTCGTACCTTCACTTCGCAAAGTAGCTCGTCATGCAAGAATCAGGCAGACGCGCACAAACAGCCCTGCTGCTTCAACTTAGAACAGAATTGTAGGCAATGGTAGAGTAAAAGAAAACCCACGCAATTGGGGATGTAGGAATCTACTTACCAGTATTGTGCAGCGCAAACGCGACAAGCGTCTGCGTCACGTGCGATTTTCGGCGCAAGACAAAAGGTACGAACCCGCGCCACGCTTGAATTATATATGCGGCATGGCGTGGCGTTGACTTTGATTCGCAGATGTTGTTCGATGGAAGTCGGCGCTGTTGTTGATGTCGAGGTGAAGAAATTGGAAAGGAGCGGAGTTTCGAGGTCAGTGAATGAATCTTGTGTGGGACTAGCGCTAAATTTGATACGTCGTTCGCTAGCTTGCCATCGGAGGAACCATTAATGCGTGCAGCACCCTGTAACATATGCATGCCGTGCTTTGCGGCCTTCTCACGTGAGTTGGTCTTATGATCAAGACTGGCTCACTTGTCAGCCTGTTCTGAAGAGCAGCAAGCAGAACCGTTACCCATTTACCTTGACCGATGTGCAGCTGAAGATCTGATGTCGTTCTGGCTCGTGGACGAGGCCTGCCTTTGGGAAAACGCCTGCATGTTCAAGACGTATGTAACTTCATGGGACGCCCAGTGGACTTCCGCCGTGCGTCGCGTACATCAGAAGATGATCTCGCCAGCGTGCTCTCCGTCGAAGCCCAAGTCAGCGAGCTTCTTTCGCTTCGACTTGTGAATCTTCTTGTTGTCTTGATCCTCCTGCTTCTTCAAGGCAAACACCTTCTCGGCTGACGCAAGTTCGAACGGCGGTGGAACATGGTCGTCTTTGTCAAGATCCTGATATGATATTAGAGCGTGCGCTCGGGCAGTGAGTGGTAGGGTGCTGGTGCACATACGATCTCTCCGAGAAGGAGCACATTCTCCCCTCGCACCAAGAACAGTCCGCGATCGATGTCAGCGTAGAAGTGCTGGACGAACAAGCGCTCGACTGTGTCTTGTAATACGAGGTTTCCTGAGCGCTATCAGCTGCAAAGCACTATAAAGCCCATTTCGCGTTGCATTGTACCGAATTGATCCCAGCTCCTCAAGACACCGATCAATTTCCTGCCATCTCTCAAGGACAATAGCAATTTCTCTGTTGTTTCGCCAGTTGGTCTCGCTCTTTCCCATGTGCCCGCACTACTCACTGTCGGTCAGGTCTAGCAATTGTGCGGCGGTGGTGAACATCTGCGGCGGTAGTTGAGGAACTGGCGGCGGGGGGCCTTGTTGTTGTTGTTGTTGCTGCATGGGAGGTCCGCCTAGGGGTGGTCCAGCCGGCGGACCAGCATCATGGAGAGTTAGCTGCTCCATGTGCTCATGAGAGTGTTGGATGAAGGAGCGTATATGGTTGGTGTTGGAGGAGGGAACAGGACAGACGCAAGAAGGTGTGGGGCGGCGAGCGACAGCTTCGCGACGTCAACTTCCGTAGTTGTAATCATCATACTATCATGCATCTACACTTGTTTCACGTGCGCTTCAGAGTACAAGTATGCGATGCTTCGATAACAGGTACTGACAAGCATGCTGTCGGCATTCCAGGCGCAGTCGATCTACGAGCTCAAGCAGCGCGACAAGTCCCGGGTCGAGTCGCTGCTGGCATATGGCGACAGACTGCTCGTCGGCCTCAGCACGGGCGCATTGCGCGTCTGTCGCATCAACGAGCACAACGACCCCGACGGTCCTGCTGTGACGAACGGCGATGGCCATGTGCCACCACCAAGCCCCACGAAAGCCAAAGTGGTCGAGGTGCTGCGCGAGGAGGACAAGTTTAGCAAGAAACCCGTGCAGCAGCTGGCCATTGTGAAGGAAGCCAATCTGCTCGTCAGCTTGGGCGACGGCTATGTCTCACTGCACGACTTGCAGACATACCAGCTTGTCAACCGCCTGGAGAACACCAAAGGCGCAGCTTGCTTCGCCGTGACCAGCAATGTCGTCAAGGATCCGGACACCAACGTGCCGAGCCTCGTCTCGCGATTGGCAGTGGGAGCAAAAAGAAAGATTCTGTGTTGGACATGGCAGGACATGGAATTGCAAGAGGACGTTGCCGAGCTCAATATGGAGGCCAGCTTGAAGACGTTGAACTGGGCAGATGGGACACGCCTGATCGCTGGCATGGATCCGGGCTTCAGCGTCGTGGACATCACCACGCAACAGATAACACCCGTGAACAAGTCTGCGCCCAAGACGGTTAGCACTGGGGATGTCAACACGGGCGAGCTCGCCGGTGTACGGTTTGGAGCAGTCAGCAGCAGCGGCATGGGATATATGGGTATGAGTAGCTGGGTGCCGAAGCCCATGGCTGCTCCTATGACGGGCGACCAGGTACTCCTGGCAAAGGATGTGAATACTTTGTTTGTCGATACTGCTGGCAGTGCGTTGGACAAGCGACAAATTCCTTGGTCCCAGGCTCCGGAGGCAATAGGCTACAGTTATCCGTATCTGCTGGCGCTGAACCCGCCTGATAAAGGAACACTTCAGATTCGCAGTCCCGAGACCTTGTCATTGCTGCAGACTATCCAAGTGCCTGGGGCCATTCTTCTTCACGTGCCACAACCCACTATCAGCTTAGCTCATGCTGGAAAAGGGTTCATCGTGGCGTCAGATCGTGCTATCTGGCGCATGAATGCTCTGCCATATCACACGCAATTAACCGAGCTGACCGAGCGACAACGCTTCGATGAGGCCATCAGCCTCCTCACCTTGCTTGAAGACACTCTGATCGACGATAAGACTGGTCGCATTCGAGAAATCATGACACAAAAGGCCTTTGCACTGTTTCAGCAGCAAAAGTACCGACCTGCACTAGATCTGTTCACAGATGCCGAGACGTCTCCAGATCGTGTGGTGGCTCTGTACCCGAAAAGCATTGCAGGTGCCCTTTCTAACATTGAAGAAGAGCCCGCGGAGTTGGAGTCGCCACCTGCTGAAGCCGTAGATCCCAAAGCCGAAGATGCTGGCAAAGAAGCTCCCGCTACGCCACAGAAGGGCGTTCTGGGCAGACTTCGAGGCAGCGCGAGAAAGCCTGACACCGATGCAGCATCTGTTCGATCACCAGTAAGGAAGGACGTCGACAATATGAGCATTCGCACCAAAGCACCACCGCCTTCAAAGCAGCACGACAAGCCGCTTGAAGGTGACGACCTCAGGTTTGCCGTACGCTGTCTCTGCTCCTTCCTAGCACAGGCACGATCGCGAGTACAGAAGTATCTTGAACCAGATGGCACGCTCAAGGAGGACCCACCTGTCATGGATGGAGAGACTGGCAAGCCTGCTTTCAGCAACCTCCTGCCGCAAGCCATCATTGACGATCTCAAAGCAGGCTTAGAGATAGAGTGGCAAAGCGAGCTTCTGAAAGTTGCCAAACTGGTGGACACTACACTGTTTCGCAGTTATATGCTCGCACTGCCGTCTCTGGCCGGATCCTTGTTCCGCATTGACAACTTTTGCGACCCTGAAGTCGTACAGTCTGCGCTTTATGAGGGCGAACGATACAACGACCTTATCGACTTTCTTCATGGCAAGAAACTACACCGTCAGTCGCTGGAGATGCTGGCCAAGTTTGGCAGAAACGAAGCGGATGCAGAAAGTCCCGAAGGAATGCAAGGACCGGACCGAACCGTTGCGTACCTCAAGCAGCTACCACCCGACCTTGTTGACCTGGTACTCGAGTTCGTTCGATGGCCGCTTGAGGAGAAGCCTGAGGCTGGAATGGAAGTGTTCCTGGCAGATAGCGATAACGCTGAGCGGCTCCCTCGAGACAAGGTTCTTGAGTTCCTGCATGGCATTGATCCAAAGCTCGAGGCGCAATACCTTGAGCACATCATCAATGAACTCAATGACAACACGCCGGACTTTCACCAGCAGTTGGTAGAGGCATATCTTGAAGAGCTCAAACAAGACAAGGTTGCCGAAGACGAGCGCATATCAGCAAAGACAAAGCTAGAGACCTTCTTGAACAAGAGCAGAGATTACAATAAGCGCAAAACATTCCAACAGCTGCCTGCAGATGAACCGTTGTTCTACGAATCACGTGCCATCGTGGTCAGCGCGATGGGTAACCACAAGCAAGCATTGTCGATTTATGTCTTTCAAATCAGAAACTATGACAAAGCAGAGGCCTATTGCAACAAGATCTATGTACAAGAACAAGCTGACGAGCAGGCATGCTTGCTCGAAGGGACTGCTACTCACAAGAAGCACTTCAAAACAGCTCCCGAAGATACTACAGATAAGAACATTTTTGCGATTCTACTCGGCTTGTATCTCCGTCCACCTGCAGGAGAGGGAAAATGTTGGCCAGAAGCACTTGAGCTGTTGAGCAAGCACGGTGCACGACTACCTGCGAGCAGCACGTTAGACTTGATGCCAGACGATCTCGCCATCAAAGAGCTGCAAGACTATTTCCGCGGCCGTGTCAGAAACGCAACTTCGATACTGCGAGAGGAGATGATTGTGCGTGGCTTGGAGAATGTACGCAGCGAGAACACCAGACGGGCTCTTCTCATCGGCCCTGACACTGCTAGCTATCACAGTCAGCCGTCCGGCAAGAACAGGAGAGTACGCATCAGTGAGAACGACCACTGCAAGGTGTGCCACAAGCGCTTTGGTGCAAGTGCAGTTAGAGTTTATCCTGATAACGAGGTCATCCATTACGGCTGTGTCGGCAGAAGTGGCAAGGACAGGATGAGAGATGTCGGTGGTGGCCGTGTTGGCCTGGAAGCTGTGCGAAGTGCAGCTGGCTGGGGATGAAGTAGGTTGTGAGAACAAATGATACCCATTCCATGTTTCGCGCCACAGCGATTTGACCCTCCACACCAGTGAGTTGTGGCTGTGCATGATTAAGCTCGTCGTCGCCACGCTACGTACTAGCCACACTGGAAGGGCTTCCTTCATCCTTCGAC
Source organism: Exutisphaerella laricina CBS 326.52 (assembly GCA_000504385.2). Classification (NCBI taxonomy): domain Eukaryota; kingdom Fungi; phylum Ascomycota; class Dothideomycetes; order Mycosphaerellales; family Mycosphaerellaceae; genus Exutisphaerella; species Exutisphaerella laricina. The sequence continues at coordinate 190,883 of KZ106766.1, forward strand.
CAAGAACGTCATTTGCCGTGAACTATATAAAGCTATGCTTGAGCACAGCATTTCGACCTCCTCCGAAACGGATCTGGTGTATCGCAGCAATGGGTTGTATGAGCTCTAGAGAAGCACGAGGAAGAGGCCTCGAGCAGGGACCCGGCCATGGGCCTGTGGTTCACGGCCACCACGTAAGAAGATCCACCCAACCTGCACGACTCTTCTTCTTCGGAAGGCCGCTCTGAGCACGGACGGCAATGATGCTCAGATGATAATTCGCTAAACATAAGTCACTACTTAGATGTTCACGCCAGCAAGGCGCGGTGGGGCCGCCAGGATGGCAAGGATGAAGTATCTCTGTCTGATTCACATCTCACATTTTGACGACACGCTGACGATGATTAGCGCAGCTACCGGAGCTGGAGGAATGAGCATCGGTGCGCAAATCGGTGCGGGTATTGGTCCTGGGGCTGGCATAGGTGGTGCTGGACCTCCATGAGTCTGTCAATGCATACGGCAGTACCGCCCATCACGTCTCTATCACGCGATGCGGCCCTGGACGCCGTCGCTCCTACACCCTGCGATAGCCAAGCTCTAATATCAACTACCTCAGGCAGCATGCTCCTTCTTCCACTCCTCCGAGAAGTCCCAGTCGATGTACCCATCCGCACTCTTGACTTTGTAGAATGTGGCGCGATCGTAGGGTGTCAAGTCAATGCCGTGCTGGATCCGGTAGACCAGATCTGGATTCGGAATGAAGTACCTTCCAAACACAACCGCCAGATCGATATCCTTGTACTCCTCATCCACCGCTCTCTTTGCGGAGTCAGGCTTCATGCCACCAGCCAGCAGAACAGGCGACGTCTTGCCCCAGATGTTGACCAGGAAATTGATCTTCTCCGTCGCCTCCACATCGGCATTTCCGCTGATGCGACTCTCCACAAGATGCAAGTACGCCAACTTCATCTTCGCCAGCTCCTCAGCAAGATAACTAAACTGCGGCTCCGGATCCGCCATCTTCATCCCCTGAAACGGGCTCCAGGGACTCAACCTCAGCCCCGTCTTTTCCGCTCCAACGGCCTCCACCACAGCCTTGGTCACCTCCAGCGCAAACCTCGCCCGATTCTCCACACTTCCACCCCATCGATCCGTCCGCTGATTACACGTATCTTGCGTGAATTGATCAATCAAATACCCATTAGCCGCATGAATCTCCACCCCGTCAAACCCGGCCTCCTGCACCGCCGCCCTCGCCGCCTCAGCATAGTCTCCAACATAACTCCAAATCTCCTGCTCGCTCAACTCCCTCGGCACGGTCGCCCCCTCCTCATAAGGCACCGCACTGGCAGAAACCACATCCCCGGACCCCTCAGCCGTCTTGAAAGCCTGATTCGCCACCCTCCCAAGCGCCCAAAGCTGCAAGTAAATATAACTCCCCTTCTCGTGGACCTTGGCCACAATCTTCTTCCACTCTGCAATCTGCTTGCTGCTATAGATCCCGGGGACGTTGGGGTAACCCCCTGCTTTGGCGGAGATCAAGGTACCTTCGGAGATGAGGAGTGTTCCGGGCACGGCTGCGGCGCGCTGGGCGTAGTATTCTCCAACCATGGACATGGGGACGTGATCGTCTTCGGCGCGGAAACGGGTCAAGGGAGCCATGATGATGCGGCTGGAGAGATTCGTGGCGCCGATCTTGAGTGGCTGGAAGAGCTTGCTTTGGAGTGGTGCGGATCCCATTTCGACAGTGGTGATGGTTGTAGTGATATGGGGTGGGAGTGATTGTCTGGTGTTTAGTGTGCTAGATGGAGAAGAAGCTTGTGAAGGGAGACAAAGCAAGAAAAGGAACTCAAAAGCGGCAATCTACATCTCCTATCGGGTATGGATTCTTCGACGTTCGATTAACAATCAGCCTGTGTACGTAGCAAGATGTTCCCCACTGCAATGCAATTATGATGTCGGAAATGGCCATATCCGTGCCGCGAATCTGACAGCCCGTAGCAGAAAGTTAGAAACTTCGGTCGGTTGAGGCTCGGATCAGTAATCCTTGTCAGTTACCTGAGGTGCGTGTCGGACCGTCTAGCACCAGTCAGTGCTATCAGCGTGCCGTGTCGCAGAAGCAGTCGTGTTGCCGATCAGGTTGTGGTACATTCCATTGTGCGGTGGTGCTTGGCCGGCAGATACAGCTGAGAGGGTGTCCACAGAACAGAGATATACCAAACTGGCTATCCCTTGTACTTCTCGAGACAGTACTGTATAACAAATGCTGAGCTCTTCATAACATGCGTTCTCTCATGCCTCGTGGCCATGGTATAAGACTCCAACAGACAATGCTCCCGAACGGGATACCAACACTTTGACCTTATAGCTTGATAGGCCGTGATTAGGATCAAGATTGCTTGCTGGCCTATTCACTAGCCTGTTTCTGTTTCCTGTGCAGGAGTCAGCAAATGTGGTCAAGATAAATCTCCGAACAGAGACACAACTTACTACGCCAGGTTGCCTGCCATCAAGTCCACCGGTAATCTTGCCCTTCAGCTTGCGCAATCCTATTACACCCTCATCTTTGGCAAACTTTAGGTTTCGTGCTGGCTTCCACTGCATTAGCCCTCGCTGCTTACGCTGCTCGGTCTTCTTGTTCTGACGATTTACATCTTTCTCAGACTGTTCAGTGGCGTAGCTAGCACCAGTTCCCTGAGTCCATCCAGACTCCATTGTGCCGATAGACTTGCGATCCGACGCAGGCGACATGTTGCTAGCATCCTGTACGCCAAGGTCACTGTCGCTGTCAGACGGATCATCTTCTTCAGCAGTAAAGCCGTCATTATCTGGATCCTCGCCTGGCTGTAAAGGAGGATCACGTCCTGGTTCACGTCGCTTCTTGCCATTCTCATCTACGTAGCGTGCAGGGTCATCCCCAAAAGCGCCACTCCAGTCTGTTCCTGTTTTTGATAGCCACTTCTGCTTCTCCTCTTCTGGTGCCTCCTTGAGAATGTCTCGTCCCTCGGTCAAGCTCTGGTCGTGTAGCGTCTGTACGCGCTCCGGTAGTTCTTTCTCCACGACTCGAGTGCGAACACCCTCGGCCAAACAGGCTTCCCAGGTCTCAAACGTCTCACGCGAGTTGTTATCAGCAACGAACTGCTCATGACTCTCGTCCATGCCTGCCTTGAAGCGACCAGTGAACTGAAGCCTACCTAGCTCCTTGAGGTCATCAAGTCCTTTGAGTTCGCCATGTCGTTCGCGTACAAGCTCCTCGGTGATGTAATTCTGTGTCAAGCGTTGTGGAGTGCTTGTTTGATAAATTGGAACGTCGAAATTCTTGTCTTCGTTATCAACGAGATTGTGCAACCAAATGACGGCATAGGCATCTGCCTTCCGCTTATTGGCGATGTGCAGCTCGAACACCACTGGAGAACGGTACCGGTACTTGACGGGAAGTCTGACTGGTTTACCATCCCCCTTCTCAGCGCTGGCCTTTAGGTCCCAGAAATACCCGTCGTTAGTGCCGTCTTCTTTGCTCATTGCATGGCATGAACCTCTACTGATCTTACCAGATGAGCCGCCAGTACGAAGCTTGATCTTAGCATGATGATTGTAGCCAGGCGCCGTGATCCTCTCGGACGTGAAGATGAAAGTGCCAACATCCCAGCCGAGCTGTGGGGGTGGCAGGCGCGTCTCTATGGAGCGGAAAAGCAGAGAGATGCGCACACGACCAAATCCTACACCGCCGTCAAGAGGATACCACCTCGTCACCTGACTGCTGGTCTCGAGGATATCAGAAAGTTTGAGCGGGACCACACCAAGAATCGGGTCATGCTGGCGGTTGCGTTGGTCACGGACAGTGACAGTGATGATAGCATTGCGCCAGTCGCGAACAAATCGCTCCGTTCCTGCGTTGAAGATCGGCTTGCTGCTGACGGCCTTTGCTCGAGTTCGGTATACCAGCTCGTCATTGAAAAGGATGGTGCAGTATGAAGTTGGGAGGTTACCACCTTCTTCCTCCGTGCTCTCTCCATATGACTTGGCAGGCTGATACTCGCGTCCCGTCTTGCTACCTTCCGTACCCTTGATGTTCTCGAGTTCAAGATTGACAATCTGGTGAACGATAATGGAACAGATGCCGCTCGGCCAGAGCGGATCGGGTGGAGTGTGCTGAACAGCGTCGTCCTGGGCAGTGTTCTGCACGCCCTTTTCGTCCTGAAGCTCGGGTTTGTCCTTGAGTGCGTCTGGCAAGGCCTTGTTCTTACCATCGGTACGCAGCGCAGGGCGAAACTGGGGCTTGCCAAAGAATCCGACCTCCCAGTGTAATTCGCCAGGCATCTCGGAGCCTTCGTCCATGCCAGCGAGTCTAGAGACCTGAGGATACATCTTTCCAGGGTGCTGTATCATCTTCTGCATGCTCAGCTCAACCTTGCCAACAATGTCATCGGCGGAATGACGATCACTGTCCCAAAGCTCGACACTCAGGTTCTCATCGGCCTTGATCAATTCTGGCGTTACGAGCAACGCGGTTGTCTCTTCCCAGATCGGGTTGAGATCGTCCGTGATGACACGAGTGCAGTACATCGGTTTTCCGTACTTGGAGAATGTGAGCGTGATATAAGGATCACTTCCACCCCACTTCGAGCCACGCTTGTCTTGCTTACTGAGGTCGACTGCCTTGTGAATACGGATCCAAAGGACACCCAGAGCCTGCGTGTCCTTTGTGATATCGTCGCCTTGGAGCATTGCACGCATATCCAACGACATTGACTTCGGCGCCACATACATGGAAGCGGCAGCGCCGATGGCATAATTGACGAACTGACTGATGAGTGGTAGATTGAGGAGATTAACCCCTTTCTCGATCATCGGTATGCATCCGGCGCTGACCTTTGGCACACCCATGAGCGTGAAGGTAAGAGTCTTCAAGAATGGCGGCTCGGGAGTCATGGCCAGTCTCAAGCGAACAGTGCCCACGAGCTCCTGAAGCTCAACAAAGATGGGGAGTGGTACACCGAACAGGCCCTTGATGCCTAGATAGAAGACAAGCTGCATGTGCATATTGCGGGCCTTCTCACTTGCACGTTTACCGCTTGGTTCGGCGTGGTATGCAAAGCTGATCTCCAAGTTGTAGTAGTCTCCGCCCTCTTCATCAGCGGCAGCTTCTTGCGGGTCTTTCGACTTCTTGTTCTCTTCATGAATGGACTGCTTCATTTCCTTGACGTGATCGTCCGGCAAGGCGCGTAGACTGAGTATACGGATCGGATTGCTGCCCTGGTCGATCTCTGCAACGCGCACATTCTCGATGATACCGGGGACAGAGGCTTGCATGACGTCTTCTAGCGTGTCCGCAACAGCTTGGAACATGTCCGGGTTGACGAGACCCCAGACGATACCGAGCAGAGTGTTCATCCATTCTACGCTTTCAGGTAGAAGATTGGCCGTCGCAGTTCTCCCACGCTCTTTCTCTGATGACCATTCGACTTCCCGGCCAGAGCGGACAATCTCTTTGATCCACAACCAGACTCCACTTGCGACACAAGCAGCGAGCGGGATCATGCCCAAGTAGCGACCGCCGAATGTTTTGCCCAGAATAATGATGCCAAGGAAGAGGCCAACAACCAGCCACATTCCTCGTTCCTCCAGACGAGCGAAAGTCGGCTCATAACTGACAGAGGGCGTTGGGTGGAAGAGAATGTTGGTCTTCTCGCCATGGATAGGTACATCGCTGGTCGACCCCGAGGCAACAGGATCTGGAGGGGCGGTGATGTCCTGTGCTTCCTTGTACTCTGCTCCGCTCTGGGAGGGGTCGGTCTTGACGGGTGTGTCCTTGCCCAGGTTCGCATTGGGCACGGAGAGCACCGGGTTCTTGGCACGCTCTACATATGCATCGTTGACATCCTCAATGACGACCTGCTTGCCGGTAGTGGGATCGGTGACAGTCTTCTGTGTCCCCGGGTCGACCTCAAGCGGCTGGTTCGTGTGTGGTGTCGCTTCTGTCCCGCCCTGGGCCTGCTGTTTCCGCTGTTGTTCAATCTGGGCATCGCGATCCTTCTTGTCCCGATCAAGGCGGTCGATGAATTGCCCCACGGTTGGGATCTTGTTCTTGCCAGAGTAGAAGCCTCCCGGGGCATGTTGCTGCTGCTGGTCGGCCATCTCTTCTGTCCTTTCCCGCTGCCCTCACTCTCTTCCTACGAG